>APFE030316569.1:5211-94826 GCA_000404065.3 Pinus taeda | reverse complement strand
GGGGGGGGAATGTTGACACCTAATCCTTGTGATTGGGTGAATTTATGTAAATAAATAAATTAAAAATTTGAACAGTCATCAGGAGATGAACTAAACAGTCTCTCCCTCATGTATATAATGAACACCTACCTGATGGAATTTAACACACAAATCATTTTTAGCTTATGGAGTTACTGCCTGGTCTGACAATAACAATAATACTTTTTTCTACCCATATTATTCTCATTCATTTGAAAATTTAAATAATGGTTAATAATTTTGATAACAATTTTAACATTACAATTCACAAAATAAAAACACAATCACATTTATCAGTTATCTCTAAAATTTCTCTATTATTCAAAACTCAAAACTATATCCCTCCCGAGTTTCAGCTTATATAAAATCCTTTTATAGTTTTATATTATTAAAATTAAATTTCAACACTAAAATATCATTTCCTAATTCAAATTTTATTTTAATCCTTTCGAAATATACATATTAAAAACTAAATATTCAACTTTTTTATAATATTCATTTTATATAATTATATTTAAAAAATACCACATTTTATAAAAAATTTTGTGAATATTTACAACGACTTTGTTACGAGCAGTTATGTGATCCAGACAGGCGCTCTTTGTGGTTATACGAGAACTTATCTTTGGCTTCATAACTCCTATTCGAATCTTTTGTTTCAATAACTCATATACGAATTCGATAGCACACACTTCAGATGTTTGTTTGGCTGTTATATTATATTGTAATATGATTATCTATTTTATATTAATTTCTTTTTTTTATGATTCCAAAAAATTCAAATTCTTGATTCATCTAGCATTAGGTTTGTGGTTCGAAACATCGATCACAACTACAAACTTGATGCGAGATGAATCCAGAAGAAAATGTACACAAACTTGAAAATGGCAGAAACCTAAAATCTGAAATCAAATTCTTATTTAATATTTAATAATATATTCCAATTTTTTCAAGTATTCTTTGACGGGATCAAATCTCCGTTGTCGCGCTCATTACTATGGGCCAATACCATGGTAAAGGCCCCTGGTATTGAGAATACTATGGTGTGGAAATTGTACGTGACTTTGCTTCACCATACTCGTGTGCGTATGTATGCGACCTTTGTCTAGAGGACCCACATATACTTCTTAAAACATCACCTTTATCCTCCCTTTGTCTTTGAAATGATATTCCTTTGCCTAATGTCTCTGTCACATATGTACTGGCTTCTAATAATGCCAACATATTGTTGTCTTTTTATGGCTGGTCCTAGCCTACATCTGTGGGTCTGTTTACTGTGGGGTATATTTTTTGTTCCATCAAGGTTCCCTTCCCTTGCTTGTTGATGGTGTGCCAAAAGGCATCTCCTTGTAAAATAGGTCAATTTCCTATATTTTTGTCTTGAGCTTTTTTAACTTTTTAGTAGTATGATGCTGTCTTTGCTATCATATGAGCACTCTGTGTGTCTTGTTTGGTTGGGTATGCATTTGGAATGGTGCAAACATCTTGCAGCTAGCATAAGCGCCTAGTTCCATTACGTCTCTTCTTCTATGGGTTCTCATGATGGTGTTAGAGTCTAGTCCTTAGCCTATATATATTTGGGAAGAAGAAACAAACTCCTATGGGAGTCATATGGAAAATCAACGTATCCATGTTTTGTTGAGTAATACAAAAGCTTCAATTTACAATAAAAAATATAAAATATAAAAATGTAATTCTAATTTCACTAAAATTTTATATTTTTAATATTTTTTCACATTATTGCACCGAGAGGTGCTCTCTTACCCAATATAGTAGAGATGTTGTAATGTAATGTCCTCTTTAACATTTTGACTCAGTGGAATTATATAAAACATAAAAAATTAATTAAATTAAAAATAAATTAAAAAAATAGGCATTATTAATTAATAATTAATTATTAAAAACCATTTTGCCTAGATTAATATTAATAAAAACATTTTAATAATAAAATTAAATAATAATTATATTTAAAATATAAATTTAATTAAAGCATAGCCTAAATAGATGATGATTTCACCCAAAAAAGAATGGTTTTTCCAACGTGATTTTGACGAAATTTGGTGGAATTTTTTGGAAATCTAAGTTACAACTGTCAAGTTTTAGAATTTTAGGTGCTCTAGGGGTTGTTGAGGGCCCTGAATTCATTTCCACCATTAAAAAAAAAGATTCAAACACTCCCAGTTATAGATATTTTGAAAAAATAATAGTTGGATTCCAACTAGAAAATCATTGTCTGGGCAAAATCGTTGCATACTTAAACAAGTTTTTGGGTCCTTCGTTTTTGTGGTAAACAAATTTGAAAAATTTTGGTTAAGTTGTTGGCCAAAAAATGTTTGCGCAAGAGATCACGGGGAAAAGGGAGATGAATGTATGAAACAACCAAACGCTGAGGATGATTAGGAAAATGCGTGTAAAGGAAATTAAAACATAAATACGACAGAGTTTGTAGAGGACGCCAAAGAAGAATGGGTGTGTTGGAGCTTGAAGGTATATGAGGCGATAAGGACCATATTGAGTGAGTGGGACCATGGGGAGAGAATCTATAAAATACAAAGGGAAGATAGTGGAAGAGAGAAGAAGATCAAAAGTCTATGCTGAAATGTTGTCACTGTGTTGGTCAAGGAACTCCTCGTTGTTCACAATTTCTCTCTCTCTCTCTCTCTCAATTATATCTTGTAGCCCGACCTCATAAGGATTAATGTTCTAGTGTGTGATGAAGACCCTGTTTTGATACAATGGTGTAAAGATTTGGGTTTTAATGGAAAGGAGTTGCACCAATTCTCTGTGTGCTTGGAATATGATAGAGTGTTTGGGCCCTTCTAATTTTTTAAAAGTATAATCTAGAATTCTCTCTATTATTAATATTTAAGTTGTGATTCCGTTCTTTCTGAATATTAGATGTTTGTAAATGAGATACTTATAATATGAATGCATGAAATGGAATCTATGTTGTGTTGTTCTTTGATACCATGTCGTGATCCCTTATTTTTCTGTCTCGGCACGCCTCCGGTGAGAGACCTCTATTTCTCATTAAGTGAGCTCAAAATGTCAGCGTAATGCTAGACTACAACATATTTTGTTGGCACCCTATGTCGAAACCCATGGTCTTTCCATGTTAAAATTTTAAGCCAACAAATGGTTATGTTTCTAGGACCTTGAGAATTTTCAAGGGGCATGGACCATGGTATCAAGAATCCTTTGAGGATATCTTCAGGATTGGTGGCATGAGAAAGTCAATCAATTTATTTTTCAACAAGAGCAGTTACACCAGAAAAGGTTGGAGTGGGTAAAAGAGGAAGTTTTGTATGCAAAACCCTCTAGCGACCAGTATGAAATATTCTCGTGTAAGTTCACTAAAAAAACTTCATAATTGGATGCTTCAGTTGCAAATAAAAGGGGGAGTTGGAACTTGTTGTAGATCTCCTCGTACCTGGACTACTGTTAATTTAGCTGAGTTACATAGGCTAAATAGAAAACTGACGAGAGTGGTTGATTTTTGGGTACGAGCAACCCTAAAGAGTTATATTGTTGAGTTTGCCATAGAAGATCATTTATCCTTTTCTAAAGTAAAAGCTCTGTTCATATATGGTTTATGGGGGAGGTTACTAAACGAAATTCCACTTTGGATTAAAGTGTTGATGGTGGAAGAAAATTTACTATCGTTTCAGGGACAAAATATGGCAGCGTAAAACTTCAATAATTAGGGTTAGGATCTAGGGAGGTGATGTTACTTGGTTGCGGAAGATTAATATGTTGTTTCGAGATGAAAATGAGTTACGGAGGGCTTGAAATTTGAGAGCACAAAAGAAGGAACATATAGACAATGAATTTCGGGAGAAAACCTTGCGTGAGATCTCAAAGCGACAAAGGGAGTTACGCCAAATATGGAATGTAGAGTAGTTCAAGGTTGCAGGTAGGAGGTCCCAACACAAGTCCTATAATTAATAATTAAACTACCCTAGATCCATCTTAACTCTGGATTTACCAAGCATCAAGAGAGATCAAATATATTTTCACTTTAAAATATGGTTGCACTTCAAGAGATTTGATCCCTCTCGACGCTTGGTAGATCTAGAGTTAAGATGGATCTAGGTTGATTATATAAATATAGTCTACATATTTCCATTAACATAGTTCATATATCTCCATAGACATAATTTCAATGTTATAGTTTGGTTACCCTAGGTGAGGTGGATTATTTTCTAAAATTAAGCCTTGTTTCCTTGGAATATGGCCAAAGGTGATTTGTGTTTGTGTGCGTGTATATATATATTATATATATATATATATATATGTTTGTTAAGTTATGTGAGTCCTAAGATGATTGGCATGCCTAACTTGTGGCTTTAGTAGCCACATCTCATGTGCATCTAAGCTTCAAAATTAATTGGGGATCGCACTCGGCTTGGGCCACACCATCCCGTAGCATGGATGGATTTTTTTCCCACAGAGTTTTGAATCGATGACCTTTACACCATAGAATTCCTTAACAGAACACCCAGTCACCATCTCCTCTACATCCCATAGGATTTTATAATATATATCTAACTAAACTTTTAGATCATGATTTAATAATTTTTCAGTACTATATCACAATGATGCTAAATTAAATATGCTTCATGTGATGTTTCATATTGTTATTATATTTTTTTTAGCTTTTGAATATCTTCACAAAGAAAAAGGTAAATTATTTAACATCTATTTTAATTTCATTTTTTTAATATATTTAAGTTTAAATAGAGGTTAATTTTGATGTGTTTTGGGATGTCTCAATTTTTATGAAAAAATATATATTATAATCCCAAAATCTATATTAATATTAATTTATGTTTACGATATAATAAAAAAAGCTAGAGTTACATCCAAATTTTCCTTTAACTATGTCTTTTGAATAGAGTTGAAAGCATATATATATAATTTTCCTATAAGAAAAAAAGAAAAAAACATATTTTTGGTAATGTCTAGAATAGAAATAGAAAAGTACAATCTCTTGGTCGCATAGCAACTCACTTGGTTTCTTATAAGACATTTTATTTAAGCATCCAAATATGCTTCAGTCATACATAAAGAAGGATGACTAACTTGTCAATGAAAAGGAAAGATTAAATAGATTAAAGGAATATACTAATGAAAACACCATTACATAATTCTGAACAAGTACAAATGCCACCATCCAAAAGTAAAGCTTCTTTTGAGAGAAGATATGCTAGAACATTATGCTCCCTATAATAGTGAAGGATATGACTATCATCAAACTATTGTTGTAATTGATAGATATTCCTTTTCCATAATTCCAACTAAATTATTATATGATCCATCTTTCCATTAAACCACTCCACTATTATTTTGGAATCGCCAACCAGTTTAAAAACCTTCACTTTGCTTTCATAAAAGCTAATTGTAAAGCACACCAAGCAATCAACTCAACAACGAAGTTCATACCATTTCCAATGCCTAACATTCATTTTAGTACCACATTCTAAGGGAATAGAATGGCAATACCAACCCCAAAATTTTCCCTTTGACATGCACGATCAAAGAAACCCCATACATATCCTTCTAATAGCACCAACTCCCTTATAATTCTTGTCTTCTTCGATTTCAAGGGATTGAACTATTCCAAAAAAGAAACTCTATAATTATGTGAAATTATCATTGAGCATACAACATAATTATGAAAGAGAATTTTGTTTCTCCCTAACCAAATATACCCCACATCACAAACATTCGGAGAAATTTAAAAGAATACAAAATAAATATATGAACCCAAAGCTACATAGTTTCTTCAATAGAGTTCCCAAACCACCAATTTTTTATTTTTAGGACTAACAAAACCTTTTTCAAAACAATATTCATAAATGGAAAAAAAAAAAAAATGGCTAATAGGTTCACTGTCTGATGACATAAAATACAAAATCTAGAACCTTCCCATCCTTTTTTTACTAAAACATCCCAAGAAAAAATTTTATTTTCAAGGAGAATCCATAAAAAAAGATGACATTTTAGGGTCCTTGACCTTTCCAAACTAAATTAAAGCACCATTTTGATTCAAAAGTCATATTTTTCTGAATCAAAGCATTGTATCGTTGCTTTGTCGAAATAACCCCACATAGGGATGAAGATTATATTCTTTCTAACCGCACATAGGGATGAAGATTATATTCTTTCTTGGTTTACATTCTATATTCTATATTAGATTGAAAACATCATGATTTTTGTGACCCCCCCCTCAAAACACACACACACACACACACACACACACACACACACACACACATATATATTTGAAAATTATCGAGTAGAAAACTATCAAAATTATATAATATTGAGTTTGAGATAGAGAACTAGCTTGAAGAGTTGCTGGGCCAACCTAGGGAAGGGGCTGGTTGAGGTACTCCATTTAAATCAAATACTAGTGTAGAGATGTTGACTTTGAGTGCTAGAGTGTTTCAAGACTTGAGAACTTGCTATGCTATAAAATATAATTCTTCTATCTATGTCCTAAGTACATTGATTCCATCCTCCATTCTATGAAATTTTTATGTTTGAATGATGATAACTTCCATGGTAGAAGACCAATTTGTTTGAAATTGTGCTTGGGAAGCTAGAGTTGGTTGATCTGTTGTTGCATATTAGCCATTACTTACAAATGATTAAAATGACTAAATTATTTGCTTTTTAGGGTGTTGGACCATTTCCTTGGAACAAAATATTGGTTTATGGATCTCTAGGAACTTCCCTACAGAGAAGGAATCTTGGCCTTGATAGGGGAGGATCCCTTCTCCCACTGTATCCAATAGAGTTTCGCTAATAAAGCAAAGAGGGGAATAGCTTCAAAGAAGAATTGTGTCCAAACCTTGACAAAGATAAAATCCTCCTCCTTGGATTCTATTGATAGTAAAAGTAAGGGGTTGGCCATTCATGATAGGGATGATGAGAGCCAAATAAGGAGAATCATGGTAGTTCCTAGGATTGTGTGAGCTAGTTGAAAAGGGATGTGGGTCATGTAACTAAGATGAAAGTAAATATTATAGGAGTGGAATAAGGGATGTTTTATATTATGACCAAGCATGTTCTCTATCCACTCGTGAGACCTCATCTACACTTATCAAACCATAGACATCTTCTTTAACCATTTTTAGGGGATGGATGAGTGGGAATCCTAACCATTTATTGTTAAAATTCCTTCTTGAATTTGAAATTTGTTGATATATATATATAATACTATATATATATATATATATATATATATATATATATATATATATTCAACAATAATATATTAAATAGTATGAAATCAAATTTTGTAGCAATTATCAATTTATTTTCAACACAGCATATATCTCTAATAATTATAACTAAAAATTACAAAAAATTAATGAAAATTGATAATAAATTAGTAAATACCAGTTGAGGATGATCTTGGAGAATTTGTTTCTCCTAGATGGGTAACATCTACTGCAAAATAGGACATGATCTCTCGAAGAGGTGGGCGAAGCTGCTCTAACGGGAGGTCATGAGAACTCCAACAATCTCTTAGTTATCGTAGACCTGTCACATGCACATATAATAGATGGAAAAACACAGGGCAACATGCTTTCGCGACGTCTCACAATCACACATGCTAATATGTTAGGCCATAAAACCAACATAAAAATAAAAATATGCAAATTTTATTCCAAGTGCAACTAATTTACCATGAGACATATCATAAGCCATTAGTTCTAATGTGAAAATCAGCACGCAATGCTTCCTACCGTAACATGCATGTGATAATGCGAATGTTAATGCTAATGCTAAGTGTAATTATAAAGCCAGTGCAACCAACATATCATCGCCATCATTATACATATGCTTGCCAGTATGATTACTCATATAGCAGCCCCCAAATCAAATGTGGACATAGTCACATGGTAGGTGAAGCGGGTGGGAGGTGAGAAAGTAAGATCTTCATCCAAAGTAAAGGGAAGTCCTAAGACAAAGAAAACTGGTCAATCTAGAGGTCCCAGACTTTCCTTCAAGGTATAAAATGGTGGAATGAATGATCATTCTCAAGAACATTGCCTGCAATATCATGCTTTTAAGATGCCACATGATTGTGATAAGAGGGGAACACAAGGTGAGAGAAAGGAGTGCAACAAATAGGTCGCTCAATGTGATGGTCACATTGAAGACAGGAGTTCAAGGAGTGATCATTATTTTGAGGATGGATCAAAGGGGATAAAGTATATTTAATGAAGGGTTCTTTCTTGACACCATATTCAAAAAGGGGAAAAGGGGCATGGTCACTTGAGGTCACGTCAAAAGAGATGAGGGAATTACTTGAGCAAGACTTCAAGGTGGTGAATAAGAGGGAAAGGAAAAATGGAGGGCGAAGTATTATATTCAATGATATTTCCTTCCCCACAATCTAAAGGTTCAAGTGATTTCAGTACATAGTCATAAGGTGGGTAGGTGGGAGCCTCATTTCTTTCCTCATTACAAGCATCGAAGATTGGGCTTTCGTTAAAAGGAGAATCAATCACTTCCAACTGTCCTTATTAATGGAAGGGAAAAGAATAATTCTCCTTCCCAAAGGCATCGATTGATATGTCATTGCAAGTAATATTCGGGATAAAGGAAAAACCAATCTCACTCTCATCTTCCTTGTTAGTATCATAAATAAGAGCACAATTGAATTGGGGCCCAACCATCTCCTTTTCAATGCATAAATAATCTCCAATGTCATTCTCCAAGGAGCTCATGGGATAACCTTCCTCAAGGTTTTCAAAAGGACAGTAATCAAAAGTGATATCCTTGAGAAAGCTAAGCTTAGTCTCGACCTTACTTTCCATAACTTCGTTGTCCTCAACACATGTGATTTTAAAATCATCTTGTCCGCCCTGCAACCCCAATGAGGACTTATCTTCCTGCTCATCACTGAGGTCCTCAAGGTCATCTTCATCTTGGTTGGTTGACAAGCAGGACCTCTCTTCTTCTCTCTTTTCTTGAAGAACAATGGCTAAGGTATTTGTTACATGATTCCGGTAGTATGCTTCTAGGAGGAGAGCATTAGTAGGGTTCTCTTTATATTCACATTTCATCTTATGAAGCCTCATTTGTTCATCATTTAAGTAGGAGAAAACTTCATTAGAATTATATTCCCTTACTACCACCCTGCATGACCCACTATATTCATCCATACTTTTTTGTGTGCCTTGGAGGATCGTGGGATCCAATTCTTTGTCATCCTCAGAGGAGGTATTCCCTTTCACATTGCTACTGATGATGTTATCGAGGATATTCACAACACAAGTTATGTGAGCGAGTTCAAGGAGACGACTAGGATTCTTTCACAAGCACACCTTACTATGTCGAGTTGTACTTCTTGCGACCTATAAAACCTAAGTATGAATTCCATATCCAAGCTCTCCAACATCTTTTGAAAATATTCTTCACATTCACTGCTTTCTTTTGCAACTATTAAATCTCTTGGTTACTGAATTTTTCAAATATAGGACTAAGAGAAATCTCCATTTCTATGATTTTTCATGTTAAGATTATAATGGAGTCACCAGGGTGAATTAAAGTGCCTTGATATATGCTTGCTTCACCCTACACACATTAACTTTAAAGTTCAATGAAGAACTAGGGCTTTGTTCTTCTAGTGGAGTCATTAATAATGATATGTCGATATGTCGTACGAGGAAAAAAACATGTCTTGTGTCTTAGACAACGACGCCAAAATGTTACCGCTCAAACTAGCAGGGAACCTAAAGGGGATCCCTAAAGGGAAAACGCTAGGCCAAGGGCAACAAATGGAGTCATAGTTCATTGTCACCTAAGCTAAGGCTCCCTTCTATTTACAGACTTTCACCAATGGGAGGAGACCTAATATGTATGGTATCACAAATGGATAATAATTCAATGCATATGAGCGAACCAGGGCCTTTCCCAGAAGGTTTTAAAGGATGGAGCTTGCTCGCCTTTTAAGCAAGGTACTATGTACTTCTATGGAAAGGAAGAGGATTTTGGGGGTTAGGTGTATGGGAATAAGCTTTGAAACACGTTCCTCACACCCTAAAATCCTTGTTAGAATTGGTATCCCAAATGGTTCTTGAAGAATGGTCCTTTGAAGGAGCGGGACGACACAGGGCCAAGTGGACCCGGTCTAGGGTGAGGAAGGAATAGAACAATCAACGATATTTTTACCCTCGATAAGGTGGGAAGGATCAAAGAAGCATTTTTACTCAATGACGTTGCTTTGACCCTAGGAAGTGCTAGCCTTAGGGATGGCAGGGCAAGTTTTGGTCCCGGAGCTAGGGCTTGGCTTTTCTCCCAATTCCAAAGTCGAAATGCCTTCAAATTTGGAGGAGGGCTAGAGGAAAGGCCAACCCAGGAGACCCTAGGAGATTGAAATTTTTTTAGTGGCTAGCTTGTCGGGAAATTGATGCCCTAAGCACCCCAATGTGGCTAGACTTGGGAGAAGGTGAAAGAATAAGGGTTTTGGTGACCACCCTTGGTAGATTAGTGCCTTAATCCTTGGGAGAATGGAGTCTATGTTGATTATGTGTAAGATTTCCTCGTTCCCAATCAAGGAGGCCTCAAAATTATTTCACAAACCCTATAGGTCAAGTGAAAGAAATCTTCCATCATTTATACTTCAAATGCACAAGAGGAATGGATTATTAAGGTTCGATTTTACCCCTAGGGGATTTCGCTCACACTACATGGCCCATACATGGAGAGAACGTTATAATAGAGACAATCCCACAGTATTAAGCAATAATTTGCGTACAACAATTAGCCCTAAAACAACAAAAATCCCAATCCAACATTTATGACAAAAGTACCAAGAATAACATCAAAATTTCGTACTTACATGCAGTAGAGTATATCCAACCATTCACAAATGACAATAAAGAAGATATACCAATAACCATACATCAAAATTCATCCATAAATGCTCCAATTGATCCTCTAGAAAAAAGTATGAAATTCTCTAAAGAAGAGAGAAATCTAATCCAAAGTGATGATGAAAAATGAACTCATCTAACTCCTATTTATACATAACTTAGGAGTTCAAATTAAGCTCCTTGGCCTACATAAGCCCCAAAAATAAAATAATGTGCTAATAATACAACTTTTAGTGACAAGCCCACCAAACTAGCTCATAAATGAAAAGGTAAGCCTCTCAAGGGGTCAAATAATAATCTATGTATGTTGTAGGGTCTTCTAAGAGGCCTAATGAGGTCCATGGATGCCACAATGAAGAATAAGACCCTCAAAAGCAATGGACTAAGGGGTTGGTCCCTTGTAATAACTTGTGGTGCTCCAAATGGCATGTGGGGGCACACAAGTGTCCTCATGGGTCTCCAAACAAATCGAAGATGCCTGCAAGTCCCCTACAAGGGCTAGGATTATAGTGTAGGTGATGCCATATCATCGTACAAGTGTTAGATCATCTCACAAGTGTATGGTGTATATTTAGGACCGTCTAAGCATGATAATTCGGGCGCATCCTCCTCGTCCAATAATTGAACCACAAGCAATCTCTGAATGGTTGTGGGGATCCACGAAGTGAAAACAACTGCTCTAGAGGCCTATGGATCTCAACAATCACCCTATATCTACCAATGTATCCCTCTAAAGGATTAGGACCCTGTATAGCGAGACCAAACCCCAAATGGAAACCATTTGCAATCCCGCATAAGAGCCAATGCGTCCCCTAGTCTTCCAGTACAAGAAGTCATTAGATAAATGGAGTAAAATGGACCATAGGTGGGGATTTCATAATGGTTTGCTCCTCCATAATGGGCTTCAGGATGTGGCAATGTCTCCTAAACTCCAAATAGGGTTAACCAAGTATCCTATTAGGTGGTTTCTACTTTTAAAGAGGATAATATTCAAGGTACATCCTTCAAAAGGTAGTGGCATGTGATAGATATGGCGAGTGAAGTAAGGGATGCGAAGGGGAAACCTTAGGTCACATGATGGGGTGAAAGGGTAGCTAATAAAAGGGAAGCCCATACTTGCATTTATAATGCATAGGAGGTAGAAATTGTGGTACATGAGGTGTCGCGACCTTGATTTTCCCACCCTTCTTTGTATGTCTTTTTCCTTTTTATGATTTTCTTTGATTAACTGCTCAGGGCTCAACAGGTTAGAGCATGATGTATAAGATATAACAGTGAATTCCCCCCTTTTAAGGTGGGGTAATTCATCGCCCACCAGGGGTTGGGACAATCATGGGTTCTTATACGATGGAGAAGGCTGATAGAACTTGTAGGAACTACGGTGATGGCCGTGATGATGGGGTAGAGCTCATGTATTGGCTTTTGTCCATGTGCTAAATTGTTTTTGTACCAACCATCTTTTGCATTTTGTGGTACTTTTCTTGTTGAATGTGGCCATATATGCTTTTAACTTTCTTTTCATCTGCATCAACCTTAGGCTTCATTTCAGGCCATGACCCAAGGTGTGGGCAAGGGGAAGGGGCAAGCTAACCCTATGTGGACCCAATGGACAGATGTAGACCGAAGTAGGAAAAATAATGGATGGGGCAGTAATCGATGGAAAGAGGGTAATATAAGTGGATAAGGGAGTGGGACCACACAACCAGAATCAAGGTTTCCTATGAAATATCATCCCTAGAACCAAATGGTCAATAAAAGATATCCCATGGGACTAGAATCCAAGGTTAATTCCTAAAAGGGGTCTAGGAGACAGAAGCACAGACCTAACCCATTCTTTTTGCCGAATCCCCCCATTAATCCATGCCCAAAAGTGTCCAGGATAAGCAAACTACAATACTTAATTTCCAAATGACAAGGCATACCTTTAGATTCGGGAGGCCCACCTTCAAATATACGATCATGGCAGATGGGCGAGGGACCACATGGCTGGCTCAGGTGGTCGAGAAAATGGCACAATGAGCTAGCTAGTGGTTGTTGGCTATCGGCTGAGGAACATCTTGGAGAAAAAAATTATCCTAGGGATATTACCCACGAAATGGTGGGTAATCGGACTTGTTATTTTAAGTGGGATTTTGGAGTTTCTTAATGAGCAAGTGGTTGTTTGCTCACGAGAGCTTAAAGCATTTTCTTATTAGACTCTGAAGAAGGTGGATCCATCAATTCATTTATGTGGTTAGAGTTATTAGCTTGAAATTCTTGCAATGAATAACTCAATACTATATTGAGAGAATTTGGAAGAAACTACTAGCTTTTCAGACTTCTAGGAAATGTTTAAGAAATGGTTGTTGTTGGTAAGTACCTGCACACAAGAGTCATGTTGTCATTTTTTATTTTACTAGTTGTTGGTGATAGAACTATGTGTATTAAAATTGTGCACATTCACTATGGAGAGAGTTGCGTCTAGGAGTGTCATGTAAAGGAACGACTTTCTTAGCATGCCAATAAGGAGTAATCCAATGCCAGGTTTTAGGGCTAAGTGTGCAACTAATGAAAAATGGTTATGTTGTTGTTAACCTATTTGGAGCTTTGTAAAATGACCGTGATATTTTCAAACCTTTAAAAGGGACAATATTGTTCTGCTACAGTTGGTTTCTTTTGATCTATTGAACCATACAAGGAAAAATTTCAAGAAGGGACATTTAGTGTCATTTGGAATTGTTTGAGAGACATGATGACCACACAACTCTCAGAAGCAAATCTAGTAAATGTTTTCCATGAAGCAAAGGACCATTGGCAAAAACCAAAATTTCAGCTCGATGCATTTAGGCATCAGACATCAAGATGCTACATATTGTTGCATTGTATCTAAGGAAACACTCAAAGTTATATGGTAGCCTTGAGGCATGGAATAAATGGTTGAATTATTCATTAAATCTTGTTGAATCGATATATGATCCTTGCTAGATTTGCAGAGGTTGTAAATAGCTATAAAGACACGAGTGCTCATGCAGTGTGAAAGCTTCTTTGTAATCTTTATGCTCTTGATTGAATTTGGAAAGATATCGAAATCTGTAGAAATCAAATAAAATGTTCGTCATAGCTTTCCGAATATAAGTTACAAAGGCCAAGGGAGGCTTAGGACCCATCAGTTAAATTAGATAGGAATCTCATAAAAATTTCTTGCTCCCTATAGAAGATATTGCAAGTAGACAAAACATGATGTAAGAGCATATATATTGTGCACAAAGTGAAATGAATGCAAATGCAAAATTTAGATGGAGGAGTTGACCGAGGTTGAGGAAAAATTGGTTCATGCTTGACATGGATGGTGATAAAATTGCCATTACTTGTTGGATAATTAATTTTCAGAAATCACAGGTCAAAGAGAAAGTAAAGGAGTTGTTGGTGAGCTATAAACAAGGAACATAAAAAAGAAATAGTTTTCTTTTAATATATTTGTTTCATGTGCAGGGGTAATCAAAAAAATTACATAGAGGATGAATTTTCAAAGAGAATTCAAACTACGAGGATGATACATCTACTCTTGTGGTTTTGGTCTTAGTGTCAGGGCACAACTAGAGAAGTGATCTCTATCCAAAAGAAATGTCATGTATTCCATTGTTGAAGGGCACAAACTCTGTTACACCACTTTCGAATATTTCCACAATGGATGGGAGAAAATAGTACCACCATTTATACAAAGATCACTATAAAACCGTAGCTACTTTTGTAGCAAAATGTTTAGTTGCTACCAGGTTAAGAAGAAAAGAATGCAAGATAATTTTAAATATTATATCAAAAAGCATAGATAAAACTGCCATTAAGAAAGAAAGTGATTTTCTTTGGCTTATGATTCAAGATGATGGTGCATATACAACTCAGTTGTCTTCAAAATTCTCCATTCAACGAGAACAAAGATACTAGGACATGGCATTCCAATTTGGTTGCATTAGTGCTAAAGTGGTAATGCATAGCAAAAGAAGATATGGCAGTTTGAGACAGTGAACAAGGATAAGAGGTCAATCTTTTTCTTCAGTATTCTGAGGTATTATTTCAGGGTCGAATTAAACATCCAAAGTAGCAATAATCCCAGATTCCTGGGCATAAAATAAATGTCAGTCAAAAGATAGGTGGCAAGTAAAGATAAAAGCTCCAGTTTTGAAGGCATTAGTAGGAGGTTGCTTTCACTATTTCAAATAGAGAACTAATCAAACAACTCCAAATTTTAAGCAGAAAAGTCAATAGTTAAAAATTCCATTTCCTGAATTAGAGGCAGAAGATTTTCCAGAAGTCCAAATTTCCTGCAATTATCTAGATATTTCTTTTATTTTTGGTATATTGTTTAGGATTTTATTCCAGAAATATTGTAACAGTTTCGGAGAGATTTATTCTATATATTCTATCATTTGTAATAAGAAAGGGTTGGCTTTTGATGCCAAAACCCTGCCATTTTTGTAAAGACTTTTATTACAAGAATTTAATTTAAATATTCTGGCTCCAGTTCATGACAAAATTTGTTTTCTCTCTATATGTTTTTCTAGTGCTTTCATACTTTATTTGTACATATGTTCAGGGTAACATAGGAGCTAGGGCAAGGTTAGGTTAGCTTATCAACCTCCCTGATAGCCCACAACGAAGATATCATCATTATAGAGATAAGATTATTGAACAATCTATTTGAAATAGCTCCTCTGCATCTTTAATTGTCGCTTTTTGTCATCTCTTGAATGTATATTTGTTTGGCTACAAAATTTTTTTACATTCATCTACTATATTTGATTGATTAAGTATTTCGTATGAATACTTAATTACTTGATTTCTCTTCTATTCCTCCACCAAATCCTTTAAGCTATGTTTTTCTGTTAGAATTAGACATTGGCACTTTGATTAAGTTTCAGCAAGAGAAGGCTTTATTTCTGAGCAGAGATTGGATATTCATTAAGAACCACCTACAACAAATAAATGATCTGGTCATTGTGCTTCAAACACTACAGTCTAGTGACAATGAACAACGTTAAAAAAGGCCTCGTAACACCTAAGGGAGCCCCCTCTGGTTCAAGGGCTAGATTGAACCTAAAGACCAATTGAGTTGGTTTCTTAGCGTAGTTTCGCAACAAGAACTGCCTTGAAGTAACAGGTACAACACTTCAAATGTCCATTTGGGTGACTAAAAATGCCAAATCTACATGCCACATGTCATGTGATGAGGCTGAAATGCCATCAAGTTTGCCACTTGTCATCCATGTGGACTCGCCACATCATACAAGCACCATGTCATACAAGCCTAAGGGATCTGGTACCTCATTATAATTAAGCTTTCATAATATTCTCTGGTAGCCATTGAATAAAGTTTAATTAGCATTAATCATGGATTAGTGGCCATGACTAAGGAACGATAGGATAACAGTGAATCATGATTTTCCCATTATAACCAAGTTTTAGTCTTATTCAATTTTCCATACGAAACCTCGCTTATGGGCCCTTCTATTGGTCCTTGCATCCCAAGGAAGTCTATTGGCACCCAACCTCATATCGATCCCCACTTCCCTAAGGAAGCCTATTAGTCCCCGACCACATACTAATCCCTGCTTCCCAGGGAAGTCTATACTGATCCATAGCCTACTAGGCTAGTCCATACTAGATTGAGCTTAAATCTACTATACAAAACTTTGACCAAGCTAGAACCTTTCTTGAACTACCTCACTTCAAATTGATTTCTATCCTTATTCTCTGGGAGTTGAGCAAAGTGCCATATACCATTGGAAAGGTCTTTGAGTAGGCGAGACAATTGTATACTTTTGATTCTCATTTGGCCTAAGGAATTGAAGAAGCAATTTCTCCAAAGATAGACTACTCAATGTGTGACTTCATCCATGACATCAAGCTAGACAACTTACACTCGACCAGAAATGACAACATACACTTAGCACTACAATAATGACATCAATGACAATGACAATTGTGCTAAGATTTGGGTTACGGTGAGGACTATCTTGTTCACGATTCTAACTAGCAATGTGCCAATAAAAAGGGGATGCCATTCTTGTGGCAATATCTTTCTAGCATCAACTTACACACCTTTCGTTTCAACATTTCTAGAATCTCTAAGCATGTATACAGCTCAGGCTTCACTCCTTTCAGTTCAGGACAACAACAATAAATCTATATCAACATCAGCATTTACTCCATCAGCTCTACCCTTCTTCAATCACGTCATTGTTTTCAAATATTTTTGCCTTATACCAAAACGAGTACAAGTACGCACTACATGTACTTCTGATTAGTCCTTCATAACTCCAAATTTGATGGTATTCAGATCCAGCAATCATATCAGTGAGTATTAGTGACTAAATAAATTTTGAAGTAAAACACTTCTGATTATTTAATTTATTAGGGATAAAGGAGATTTATTAATAGGCAGGTTCTCATATGCTTGTTATTTTATCCATCTCCCTACCTCATTTCATTGACCACTGTTATACCATGCCTATTATCTTAACTATTTCTTATCCATCTTACAACCATTGCAGAGCAACAAACATCTCAACACAAAGACTTGATTTTTGTCTTATGCTAGCTAGATTTCACCCCATATAGAGCTAAAGGAGGATGCCCTTTATTTCCATGACACAGTACAAAACATGATAGGCAAAGGACAAAGCATCAAAATTTAGTTGGGTTAACATTTCCTAGCAGCTACTACTTTTCATGTGAGCAACTTTACATTGTGAATTGTCATGCCAATCTCTGGCATTTCTTTTCTATTGTGAATTTTCCTCCTCCCTTCTGTTTTACAAGAGAATTTGATTTGGATTTTCTATTTCTGCCTTTTCCTCAGCCACATTTAAAGTGGGTTCTTCTACTGCTCACCTCCCTCCTCGCTGTATTGCAAGCTGTTGTGCTAACACTTTTAACATTCTGCCTAGCTTATCTGAGGTTGCCCTTACACATTCTGATTGTTTTGCATGTTTCTCTTTCTGTTCAAATTCAGTTTCATTCCTCGTGGGTCACTCTCATTTTCTTCTCCCGTGTTCCAAAAACCATGGTGCCTTTAGATAGACCTTGTAGTTTCATATCTACACTTTCTTGATTTGATCCACTGGAGGGATTTAGCACTTTCGGAAAATTCCCCAATTTTGCATCAGTTTGAGCTTTTTCTAGCAGACATGCAAGGCGACTCTCTCCTCACCACTTTATTCAACAAAATTCTTCAAGAACAAAGTTGGAGTTATCATAAATGCTCAAAATGAAGGACCCTGTAGTGAAGATGAGGTTTCGGAAGCATCCTTGCAAGTTACCATACAATAGAGCAAGAAGGTGTTGGCATTGCAGAAGGAACTCCTCTGGTAGATTGGAGAATGGAGGAAACTTGTTTCATCATTTAAAGATAAATTAAGTGGTTCATCCAAGACAACCCAATATTTTAATGAGGATAATAGTTCTGAGGGTGACCAAGTACTCGGAAAAATGAAGAAATGACTTAGGTGCGAAAAATGTTTTCTGAAGAGTCTTTCGAAAATTTGTCAAATACAATATCTGCAGAATTTTTATATGAATACCAGACATTGCCGTGGTCTATACCTGGCATGAAGGTGTTTAATGCATTGGAAATTTCATGACAGCCTTCTGTGTCATCCTCCGGAAGTTCACCAAAATCACTTTTGCCAACAACTTTGAGGATGCCAAGTGTGCTTGGAACAAAGAGTGAAGATATCTATGATTCTGATAAAAGGCAGGACGAAAACCAGATTTTGAAACTGATGCTAAAGCTAAAATTACTACAGCATCTGGTCAGGGAGAGGCAAAGCCCCCTCCAATGGCTGGGACAAACATTATCAATATTATAGTGGTAGTTGTAGAGTATGCTCCTTGGTATAAAACTGGTGGTTTAGGTGACTTGGTTCTCATCACAAATGAGTGGCACACTGGGTTGTTTCCTATCTATCTCCAAGCATATTATCAGGATCATGGCCTTATGAAGTACACCTGATCTATTCTTGTGATTCATAACATTGGACACCAGGGACGTGGACCATCGGATGATTATAAATTCCAAAGCACTATATGGACTATTTTAAGCTTTATGATCCTATTGGAGGAGAACACCTGAATATTTTTGTAATGACCCACACCTACAACTATAAATAAAATACGAATATTAGCATACATACGAGACCTCCATACGATAGTTACACATGCATGGACCCCCCGTATGTATCACACTATATATAATCTGGTTACTAAAAGAAGAGATATAAAGGTAATGAATTAATACCTTACCATAATATCCATACGATAGCTACACATGCATGGACCCACATGTATCGCATCGCACTATATATAAGCTGGTTACTACAGGAAGAGATACAAATTAAGGTGATGAATTAATACGTCACCATAATATCATATATATCAAATTATGTAGGTAATATGTATACCACCTTTTACTATATATATATATATATATATTCTTTAACTAAAAGAAAAGGAGTTGTCTATAATGCGACTTTTTGGAGATTTCGGTGACGGAATCCGGCGGAAGAAATTGAGGTTAAACCTTGATTTGTTGCAATTAAAATGGTTTTTTAACTGCATATTTGGATTCAGCACCCTGAAAAACCCTTGGGACGCTTTGATTGTGCAGAAACTAGCTATCAAACTTGCGATTCCAATAAATTTGCTGCCGGATTTGACTGGGAAAACCCACCGGAAAGGCTTCCAAAAAGTCGCATTATAGACAACTACAAAGAAAAATGTTAATTTTAATTTACAAATTATATTTAAAATAAAATAAATAAAATAATAATATAAATTAATTTATTAAAATAGTAATAAACTTTAATTAAATCAAATCCTACGTATTTGAAATAAAATCCATAAAATCAAATGAGATTTGATTTTTATAAAAAGTTACACATAACAAAAATAATGACATGTAGATGGGAAGAAGGCAGTGGGCAGAGAAATAAAAGGGGGGAGAAAATATTGAGGAAGGGGAGGAGGCTGAGAAAGGGAAATTTCTGAGAATCTTCCTTACTGAGAGGAAGAGTTCAATTGTTCTTAAGTTTTTGGGCACATGGGACCAGATTGCATCAATTGAGCCGCACTTTGGGACTGAGTACCTAGGTTGTACCCAATTTGGCTAGGTGGTTTTGGTCTTTTAGTAACGGGAACGGGAACAGGGGCAAATTCTGAAGCATCTTCAACCATAGTAAGCTAGGTAAGTACTCAACTGTGAAGCAATGAAATTTTGATGTTACGAATTCTCTTTAAGCTCACAAAATAGTTTCCATATTTGTTAAAAGAAAATGTATGAGTAAATAAGAACCTTACATTCTTGTATGAGTAAATTAAGGCGTTATATTCATGTATGAGTAAATTAGGGAATCTTACAATTTTCATGGCTGGTCTAAAAACTGCCCATCAAATTGTTGCATTATGCTAGGGCTATGCCTGGGAATGCCAAACAATAGAAGGTGGTGTGGCTTACATGAAGTAGTAAAGGAGAATGGAATCATGAATTACATTGACAATAATGATTGGAACCCAGAACCAGATGTCCATCTGGAGAATGATGGTTATGTCAATTATCCTATTGAAACACTTGAAATTGGAAGGACTGCAAGTAAAACTGCATTGCAAAAGAGCTCAGTTTGCCTGTGTGCCCTGATGTGCAAGTCATTGGCTTCATTGGATGACTAGACCATTAGAAAGGGAAGATATTACTGCAGAGTCGATGCCTTGGATGGTTCAACAAGGTATACAGTTAGTGATACTAGGTATAGGAAAAAGTGCATTAGAAAACATGTTCCGCTCATTTGAGGGTCACCATTGGGATAAAGTTCATGGCTGGGTGGGATTTCCTGCCAAAACAACCCATCACATTATAGCAGTAAAACAGAGTTTGACAACCCAGTGTAAGTTTTTCAAGATTGTCTGGATTGGGTGATGCAGCAAGGCACTAGTTTGCAGAAAAAAAATTGAGGGGAGGGCTTTGGGGTCGCGAGACAGGAGGGGAGGGGTCCTTTCGAAGCACATTTTTGGCAAAGGAGCTGTATATTTGACAGATGGCATGCGAGTTTACTGTGAGCTTTCACGAAGGAAGGGAGGGAAGGGGGATTTCAAAGGACATTTTGGCAAATGAGCTATATATTTGACAGATGGCATGCAAGTTACTGCGAACTTTCATGAAGGAAGAGCATTGTCTGCATATCCGTCACGTCGTGTAAGTTGCACAATTGTTCAGGCCGAATCTTCCTTTAAAAAGCCAATATGTCTCTGCTCAATATAAAAATATTATTCTAAAAAAAGGGACTTGAACAGAACTCTAATGGGGCTCGCAGAGGAAATGAAATATGGGACTGTTGAGCTCCCATCTAGTATCCTTTTTCAAATGATCTGTTTGGCCTTTTACTGCTTATGACCCACACTCATAAGCACACATTAACCATCTTATCATATATTTTCACCCCTTTGAACGTAAAACTTTTAGTACGTATTTCATGGTAAAAGTTGTTTGTTTTCATTAATTCCTAAGCCTCTAATAGATTAAATGAATTTTAAGTTGATTATGCTTATGATGAATTGTTTATTCTAGTTCCTGTACCAACAGCTCAATTCTGGTACCTGATCACGGTTAGCATATGTGTGTGCTTCTAGAAGAAATTTTGTGATATGGGTTTTGAAGCCAAAGGTATTAAAATAATTGTATGTTATTCAGATCGCACCCAGTCAAACATAAGAATGTTACAAGTCAAAGTTTCCAGAGAGTCAAATTTGGGCACAATTTCCAAGGCATTGAAGGCAGATTTGAGAAATCTGGAACATGGTTTTTGTTCCTAGTATGGCAAATTGGTTACATCGCGAACCATTTTCCACAATACTGAATGGTTTGAAAAATATGATTGGTTCTTTAACGCCATTTGCCCAAAATGCACAAAAAAAAATTAGGACACAAACGTGAGGGAAGCACCATATCAGTGGTCAAGACAACAAGGGAAAGCAAATATCAGCTACCTTGAATAACAGAAACCATTTGTTAAGATGTATTTGTGTTCTTGGGAAGCAGGAGATCCAATTTGTTTATGAATATTATAATTTTTCTATCTTGAACATATCACATAGTTATACAAATATGTGATATACAAATATGATAATGGGGGATTGGTTTTGATCCACCCCAATGCTCTCTTTGTACAAATATTCAGAGTTAGAACAGAGCTGTACAAATATTCAGACTTAGAACAGAGCTGGGGATGTTAATCAGTCATTTTTGTAATAGGCTTGGGATAGATAGCTGATGGCAACAAACTTTGTGTGCTGCCTTTTGTAAACAGAGCTGATCTAATGAAGGTTGCTTATAGCCTTGTTCTTAAACTTTGGTGCATCACTGTAGCATGATTTGATTGTTTATCACAGTGTCAGTCAGATTGGAAAGGGCTTCTCAACTCTGGACAAAGTTTCTAGACATTCAACTTCAGGCATGATTTACGAGGCAACGAGGATGAATCTGAAAATTTTGGAACATGGGTTTTGTTCCCATTATGGGAGATTTGGTACCATGTGGGCCATCTTCCAAAATATAGTACACGGGCCATTTTCAATATAATATTATCACTAACTGAAATGTGATTAAACCTAAATATATATCTCAAGGAAAGGGAAATGTTGATCCCTTTGCAAGCTTGGTATATGAAGAGTTTTGCATGGAGCATCCTCATTTATGAGGCAATCTGAGAACCCAGTGGCATGATTACATTCATCAAGGGACTGAAGCTGAGAAGAGGCTAGATTTTCTATACTGATAATCTCATCCATCTTTTTGGTTCCAGTTTGGACAACAAATTTCTTACTACTGGGGATCTTGAGAAATGGGATACCATGGACTTTGGTAGAAAGGATATTAAGATTGACCAAGACTTTGATGGCTAATTAAGAAGTGATCAAAGAAACATAATTCCTTTGAAATACAAGAAATTCAAAGGACGTAGGTTTATGTATGGGGATGCAAAAGTGGTTTACATACATCTATATCAAAACTTGAAACTAAATCCATGAAGAAATTGAAACTTGAGATGTTTAGGACTCTCCAACAGGTTTGTGCTTGCAGAATGCTTTGGAACCAAGTTCCATTTCTCAGAGAATGGAGATTGGCTACCTAGGTGTCAAGAGGTGGATTCTTTAAGATAAAAAAAGTGATGACAACATAGAAGTGGTAGAATCCTTAGGTTCTTTCAATGTAAGTAGGTATATCTAGCCATGCTTAAAAACCCAGGTGGTTGGACTCTCTCATTGTGCATTTCAAGCTCTAATTAAGAAGACATGGCACTCATTCCCACACTTTCTAATAGTAAACATAAAAATTATGAAAGGAAAATTAATTACAATTAAATCTTCCACTAAAACTCCTATAGATAAAAAATAAAGCTATCATATTTAAGCCTTCATGACACACCTGATGTAATTGTAATCCAACTTCCATATTCAGAAAATTAATATCAAAAGGGAACATCCTCAAGATATTCAACAAATGTTCAAGAGGAAAACCCCCTTCTCCAACTAGAAAAATGGAGAGAGCAAACCTATATATAAGGTTTCAGCACAACACTTCTTACAATAAACAAAACAATTGTTTTCCTAAATCCATTAGTTTTCCAAGAAATTAAGTAAAATATTATATTTCTATCCTTTACTTAGTAAAGAAATGAATAGTTGGGATCAACTTCTCTCCTAGGAAAAACAATAAAACAATCATCCCCGCTGAAAACTATATAATAATGTCTCATCTTAACTAACTCCATGAAACCATTCAACAATAATAATATAATAATGTTAACTAAAAACCACCTCCAAAATAGTAAGAAAGGTAACAACCTCCTTCAGTGGAATATGATCTCCATCTTTTAAAGTTTGACTATATATAAATTTGAATATCCACATAATGGGACATCCAAAACCACATCATAGCATCAGTGAACTTTTAATAAATAAATGTTGGCCCACTTGAAATGAAGACTCATAAGGATAGATAACATGAATGCCAACCAATTTAAGCCAACAAAGAAGTCAACAAAGCTCACATAATTGAGAAGGCGACTTAAATAATTCCACACTTGGCTCATAAGGATAGATAACATGAATGCCAACCAATTCAAGCCAACAAAGAAGTCAACAAAGCTCACATAATTGAGAAAGCGACTTAAATAATTCCATCCTTTCATGATCATATGACAACCTTCATAACATGGGTCATGACCAATATTAATTAATCCCAACATAGAATTGAATCCTCGTAAATGGTATAAATGCCATGCACCCTTGATATGGTTTACACAAGGTAAGGAACAAGGCATAAAGCATGGCCAAGGCAAGCAACTACGGCTCAATATGAAGGCAGCTCCAGTCCACATACTATACATACACGCCAAGAATTTTTGGCCCCAAAGTCAAAAAAGGGGTCATTATGATATGCCATGGTTCAAAGAGTAGGAAGCGGCTTACTCCATACATTTTCTCCCAAAACCGTGACTCCACCTCCCTCCAATGATAGGACATACAAATATTGACTCATCCCACAACTTCCTACAAGGTAGTTACATGTTTGGGTTCACATGATATTAATGTTCATGCCATATTGTATGCCATTGCCTTTGCATGAGAAATGAGAGCTCCATGATTCAGGCAAATGTAAGAATAAAATATATTATCTTGCCTAACATGAAGGGGATGGCCCATCAATAATGCTTAATTTAATATGCCATCACCATATGCTTATTCCAACTAATATAAGGGGTAACCTCTATTAAAAAAATTAAATAATATTACATCATCTCCACATATGTGCCCAACATGGTATAAAGTAATATTTCAATAGGATGTTAATACATTATATAGAAGGGGATGTTGCCATTACAAAATAAAATAATATAAAGTGCCTTAACATGTATTGTGTTTCGATTTTTTCGCGTTTTTATATCAATTGCGTGCGCTCTGCTCCTCTGCGAGCTCCCGTCTAGGTCAGATCGCTGCCAGGACTGCTCGCCGCCATGAGTGCACCAGGGGGTGTGGAGCCCTCTCCCACCCCTCCATTATCAACAGCAGAGGCCTTCCGTAGCCTGCTTTCGCAGAAGGGGAAAAAACGTCCACATCCCAAAGCCCCGAAGTTCATTAAAAAGCTTGATGAAATCCCAGAAATTGCTTTGCCAGAAGATCAAATGATCAAAATCGCCCTTGCCTTGGCTGACAGAGGTTTAGTGGGGCAATTTATGGGTCGTTGGCCAACTGCAAAATCGACGGATGAATGGGTTCAACGAAACTGGAGGCCCCTGCTGCCCAATAACGTGATCTGCTATTCGGTCGGAAGAGGTTTTTTCATCTTCGAATTCACTACCAAGGAAGACCGAGATCTGGTGTTCAGAAACGGTCCATATTTCATGGGAAACCAAGGTCTCTTTCTGAACAAATGGACCCCCGATTTCGACCCTCCAGTCGATGTCCCAAAGGAGGTCCCTGTTTGGGTCCGGCTATCCAACCTACCAATTCACTGCTGGAGCTTCCAATCTCTGCAAAAGATAGGAAACGGACTGGGCAGATTCATCGACAAAGTTGATAATAAGGGCCAATACACCTGCGCCAGAATATGCGTGGAAGTTGACTTGAAGCTGGTCTGCCGGAAGCCATTAAACTTACAGTTGGAGATTGGCACCACTTCCAGAAGCTGGACTACGAGCAACTGCCTTTTAAGTGCAGAATCTGCCATGAGCACGGTCACTTTCAACGAAACTGCCCCAAAGCACCATCAGGGGACAAAGTGGAAGAAGATGGATGGAAAGAAATAAAAAAGGGTAAGGTAGTCTCAAAGCCAAACGAGCAGAAGAAATCAGGACCAAGGGGGAATCTCCAGTCAAAAGACAAGACCAAACTAGTTCCAAATGAAGGCCCCTCCTTAGGGGAAAAGGTGGATGACTCAGAGAACCATGAAGAAACTGAAGATCAATCGAAGAAAGGGAAAGAAAACGAAGAAGAAACAAATGTAACCCTAATAGAGGCAGATCAAGGGGGAAACGCAGGCAACGACGAGCACATTAGTCTTGCATCCGACTCAGGGGAAGAATCAGAAGAAAGAGACTCCGAATCGGACAACTCACAAATAACCCCTATCAAATCGACCAGGGGACGGAAATCCAAGAAGAAACAAAGAGAGGAGAAAACTTATATGGATGTACTTCAAGGCTCCCAGAAAACTCTCAAAGGAATGATGAACACCAGATCCGGGCGCAAGCACAACAGGGCTCCAAAAGGAGCCACTCCTTCCCAACCTAGTAAATAATGAAATACGTCTCCTGGAAATGCAGAGGATTAGGTAGCAAGTTGAAAGAAGATGCCTTGAAAGACATTGTGAGGTTGCATTCGCCTGAAATCCTTCTCATCCAAGAGACAAAGCTGGAGGTCTCTCTCCTTCTCCACTCCAGCGAAACATTCTGGCACAAAGGCCCTCGTAGAGCTGTTAGTGCTAGAGGCGCCTCTGGTGGGATTGCCTCCTTCTGGGACAACACCAAATATGACTTGATTCAAGAAGAAAGTTGCCAATACTGGATCTTCACTCAGCTCCTCCACAAAGACTCTGGTCAACAAGTAAGTATGTTCAACCTTTATGCTCCGATCTCTCCAACGGAGAAAAAAATTTGCTGGGACTTGCTTCAATCTTTTCTATTATTGCACAATCCAGAAAACATCATTATTGCAGGGGATCTGAACGTTACTCTAGCCGCTGAAGAGAAAAAAAGTGGTTCTCCTGTAAGGGACCCAGCTAGAGAATGGGTAGAAGATATAATGATTGGCTGGGATCTGGAGGATATCAAACCTTCAGCTGGGAAATACACTTGGTCTAACAAAAGATTAGGTCCCAGCCATATAGCTGCTCGTTTGGACAGATTCCTTGTCCAAGCCTCCTTCCTTACCAGTGGTCTAATGGCCTCATCTAAAATTCTTCCTAACTGCACCTCCGATCATAAACCCATCAGTCTCGAGCTTTCCATGGATGGTTTTCTTGGCCCCATTCCATTGAGATTTAGCCCTCTGTGGATTCAGCAAGAGGGTTTCCATGAGGTGGTTTCTGAAGTTTGGAACCGGCAAATCCAGGGCTCCCCTTTCTTTGTGTGGGAAGAAAAGTTGTGGGCTCTTAAGAGAAGGCTCAAGGAGTGGGCTAAATCTCTGAAAACTCCAGCTGCCAAGAGAAAAGAGTCTTTAGAAAACCTTGCTGCCCTCCAATCATCAATGGAGGATTCTGCTGTCACCCAAAGTCTGCTCCAAAAAGAAGTTGAGTTGCAAAAAGCCCTCCATAAAGCTAGTAGGGACGAAGAGGAGTATTGGAGACAAAAATCCAGAAACTTATGGTTACAGGCCGGCGACAAAAACACTAGTTTTTTCCACAAGCAAGCCGAAGCTCGCAAGCAATTCAAAAATATATCAGAAATCCGCTCCCAAGATGCAGTAGTTAAATATTTTGAAGGCATCAAGAGAGCAGCCTTCACTTTTTTCAAAGAGCTCTATTCAGCGCCTGCTGACCCTCCTATAGATCCTCATGCCTATCCGTATAATCTAATCCCCTTCTGTGTACAAGACTCTGTCAATACTATGCTGACTGCACCGATCTGCATGGATGAGCTTAAGAAAGCCTTGGATAGCATGGAACCGGATAAGGCGCCAGGGCCTGATGGGTTCACTGCTAAGTTCCTTCAGTCTTGCTGGTCGACTATCAATAAAGACCTTCTGAGAATGGTTAGGAAGTCCCAATCTTGCCCAAAGATAGGAGGCAGTACCAATTCAGCCTTCCTTGCATTGCTACCAAAAGAGAAAGGAGCTTCACATTTTAGTAGATTCCGTCCCATTTCGCTGTGTAATACTAGCTATAAACTGATCACCAAAATAATATCCATTCGACTCAAGAATATTCTGCCGGACATCATACCGGAGAATCAAGGAGGCTTCATCGAAGGGAGAAAGATACTGGATAATATTGTGCTGGTTCAAGAGGCGGTTCATTCAAGCGACCAAAGAAAAGAAAAAGGAATGGTAATAAAACTCGATTTGGCAAATGCCTTTGACAGGGTGAGGCATGACTTTCTGTTCACAGTTATGACGAAAATGGGATTCTCAATAACCTTCATGAATTGGGTGAAAGCCTGCATTGCCTCTCCTTGGATTGCATCGCTGGTTAATGGTCGTTCTACTGAATTTTTTAATGCTTCTAGGGGATTAAGACAAGGTTGCCCGCTGTCCCCTTTCCTCTATGCTATCCAAGCCTCAGTGCTTAGTTTCCAGTTAGAATTTTGTCAACAAGACCAAACTCTGCCAGGCCTCAGAATGGTGCTCAATGTTAAAGACATAAACCATGCCCAATTTGCCGATGATACTTTGCTCCTTGGAGGAGCGAGCATTAATTCGGTCAGATCTTTTAAGAAGGAATTGGACATTTATAAGGAGGCCTCCGGCAGCAAGATAAACTATTCAAAAAGCACAATCTATGGCTGGAACTACTCGGTCAAAGATCTGGCTGACATTGCCAGGCTCCTGAAGATGAAAGTCTGTCAGACCTGGGAGTCCTTTAAATATCTTGGGATACCAATATTCAAATCCACTCCTAAAGTTGCCCACTAGATGCCCCTCTTAGACAAACTTAAGCACAGAATTCAAGCCTGAGGAGCCTCCTGGCTGAACACTGCTGGGAAAACAATTCTAATAAAATCTGTTCTAATAAGCATGCCTCTGTTTCAGCACTCCATTCTTCTTGCTCCCAAAACCTTTCTCAGTAAAATGGATGGTATGCTGAGGAGATTCCTATGGGAAGGGGGCAAAAATAATGAAAGAAGACTTCATTTAGTTAATTGGGATACCATTAAGAGGCCAATCCTGGAAGGAGGTATGCAAATGAGAGATTTGGCTGCACAAAATCTCACTCTAGGCTCTAAAATCCTTTGGAATATAGTGACTGGGAAAATAAGCTGGAGCAAGAAAGCACTGTGGAAGAAATATTTTCAAGGTTAGCAGTTGAGATGTTTGGATCATCCGCCAAAAACCACCAAAGGGTCCCCAATTTTCAATCTATGTATAGCTGCTCTGGAGCGTTTCAGTCCCAATCTCTACTGGATCCCAGGAAATGGGAAAAAAAACAGAATTTGGGAAGACCAGATTCTAGGAAATCAGCCATTGAACCAAATAGAAGACCTGGCAAATATTAAAAGTTGGCTACAGTCCAACAATATGTAAACCCTTTGGGACATATCCACCTGGAAGGACTCTGGTAGACGGTGGGACAGCTGGAATCTGGGAGAGGTCCCACATCGTTTGCAAACTGAAGCTTCGATTCTATTAGACAAACTTCAAGGAAAATCTCCCATTTCAGCAACAGCCAAGGACAAAAGAGGATGGGGCTCTTATTCGGGTTCTTTCTCGGTAGCTGAAGGTTACAAAAGTTTGATTGTTGTTCCTAATGTCCCTCCTGATCCAACACAATGGAAGTTTATTTGGGCCTTCCCTTCGCTCCCAAAAGTAGACTTCTTCTATTGGACGTTAGCTCACAACAATGTCCTCACAGGAGATAACCTGAGAAAAGGTGGAATGGAAGGGCCAACCAAATGCCCTTCGTGTATGTCAGAGGAAGAAACAGCTGATCACCTGTTACTGTTGTGCCCCTTTGCCAAAGTAGTTTGGAAGGGGATTCTGAGATCAAGGGCTGACAAGGTGGAGCTGCCAAGAAATATGCCAAAACTGATTCACGAGTGGGACAAGCTATCTTCGTTCTGCCTCAATAAAAAAAACCTGCTTAAGACTGCTTGGATGTGGATTCCTAAATTCACCTGCTGGAAGTTATGTCTGGAAAGGAACAACAGATTGTTCAGAGGTGAAACCTGCACTTCAAACAACGTTATCTCCAAAATTAAAGGTCTATTGGGAGAGACTTTGGAGGCTAATCTGACTTTAAGGAATGAAGCGATTCTGGACAGTGAGGAGGAGCTTTGGCTGAAAGATATTGTTCCAAATAATCAAACCAATGCTATTTCTCCGGCCTCATGCCATGCTATGTGGGAAATTCACCTAGAAGAACAGGAGTTTATAAAGTGGCGTTCTGCTCTGGATGACCACTGTCTCTTCTTCGACGGGGCCTCTAAAGGCAACCCTGGGGTCGCGGGTGGAGGTGGAGTTCTTCTGAATCCCGATGGCTCTACTCTGCTCAAGTATCATTGGGGTCTGGGAATTGAATCAAATAACAAAGCTGAGGCTCTGGCTTTGTCGCAGGGGCTTTCTCTCTCTCTTAATCGGAACATTCATTCTCTAACGGTCTTTGGAGACTCCAGGCTTATCATCCAAGCGCTGAACGCACTGTCGAATCCGTCGCAGATTCATTTAGTCCACATTCTCAAGAAAATTAGATCCATACTGGCCAAGTGTCGGAAAATATCCTTCTATCATATTCTGAGGCATCTGAATTCACAAGCGGACCTGGAAGCCAATCTTGGCTCTGCCTGTAGCCAAAGAACTCTCTTAGTCAATTCTGAAAAATCTCTCTGTATCATCCCTTAATCTTCTTAAGGCCTGCACGCTCAGAAAACCTGTTCACTTTGCTGCACTGGGGAATTGCATTTGTACTAATAACAATGGGCTCAACATCGGGCTATTCCCAGGCGCCCTCCATTTCCATATCAACTGTTTCTGAATCAATATGTCTTAACTAGCTCCCGGATCTGTTGGCAGGCAACCATTACAGAAAAGATTGATGCTCTGGATGCTCAGTCCCTCTCAGTTGCACAGGAAGCTCAGGCCTCAGTAGTTGCATCTGCCTGAGTGTGAATATCTGAAGACAAGTAGACAACAAGTCCAGGTTCTAGGCACAGTGGGCTTTGCTGAAGCATTAGCTCTAAATCGCATCCCCAAACAGCGGCGCAGAAACTTTTATGCTTACCTTTAGATCAACCAGAAGGCGGTAGGTATGTCATATGGCCATAGATTTAGTGGAAGGAAGAGGAGCAGGCATAGGTCCTAAACGTTTGAACAGAGCAGCACAATGATCAGAGCAAATTCTATTCCGACAATCTGGTTGTATCTCCGACATCAAAAGGCGGTCCAATCAAATCCAACAGCTTCAATGCACCTACAATCATGGATTCAGCGACACAAATTCTTCAAAGGGCGGTTCAATCATTTCCGCACCTGCAAAGCATCTCCAAGGACCTGCTGTTTCAAAGAGTGAAACCCTCTCTGAAATAGGGCGTAATATTTGAATCCTGTGTAACAAGTACGCGGCAGCTATTTTGCCGCCTATCAAAACAAATAACCGTTAAAGTAAAAAAAAAAACATGTATTGTGTTTCAAAAAGGAGTATACCTCATAAAAACTTGTACTGTGAAAATACAAATGGTAACTCTTAGTGAACCCTACCACAAGACAATAAAAAATCGCGAGCGTTACAATAAACAATATAATCATGAATTAATCACAATGATATATAGTAGCACGGAAGACAATCTCACAACTATCGAGTCACAGTGAAATTATAAACTCATAACTACAAAATTTCATCAATCAAAGATATCCAACCATGAAGAGAGAACCACGTATGAAGACCATTTACTACATAAGCCACTACTCATTCCAAGTATACAAGCCTTGGGGGCTAGAAATATCATACATGCCTTGGGGGCTAGAAATATCATACATGGAACAAGGTGTAACATTCTCTAGTCAAAATGAACAAGTATAGGTACATCATCCAGTGTCATGAAAATCGCGATTAAATCGCGATTTAATGAAAAAATCGCGATTTTTTCACCTTGCCGATTAAATCGCCTAAATTTTTTTGCAGATTTTTACTGAAAAAATCGCGATTTTTACCAAAAAATCGCAATTTTTTCTTAAAAAACGTGGGGGGTCGAGGCAGCACGATTTTATAATTTTTTTTTGGTTTTTCAATTGCTTAATGATCAAGTCTAGGCCCTAGTATGGATATGCTATTCATGGTAATGTTAAATTCTTAAAGTAAAAGTGACATTCTCCTTAATCTTCATTTTCATCCTTTTACTTAAATTTTTAACATTACCATGAAATGACTCAGGATGTTTGAGAGTGGTTTCGGCCTCATTGGATTTCATATGGAGAAAGTAGAATTTTAGATTTCATTCAAAATCCAGCAGACTTATCAGTTTTTTCAGGATTTCAGGATTGGAGGATTGCAATGTTTCGATTGAATTTTGTCATGTATTAGGGTATGGAACTCGTATTTAATCAAGAGCACCAATCCCTCTATGTACCTTGATGTTAGTGACATTGGTTGTCGAACCCCTCTGAGATTCGCTCCCAAACCAGGGGCTTCTGAAAATGTCGCTCACGCTCCCGTTTTCGCTCTCGCTCCCCACTTTTGCTCCTGCTCCCAAGTAACACTGAGCGAGATGATGTTGGCAACTCTAGCAGTAGCCAATAGTATTGGTCACAGACTTTTGTTGTAGAGGCCATTTATAGCCTCCTTGGTTATGTGTTTTTGTTTTGGACAATGCACTGGGTGCCATTTTGATATAATGGATATATTCATGAGCCTATTTTGATCATATGTTGTCTTCTATCTATATTTTAATGCTCTGTGTTTGGAAACATGAATGAAAATCTTTAAAATTATGTGGTTTTATCAAAAAAAAATATTTAATGTATTTTTTACAATGACCGAGTCATTGAAATCGAGCCGGCCGAGTCGATACCGAGTCGGAGTCGGAGTCGGAGTCGACCCTCGGCCGAGTCGGAGTCGGAGTCGGAGTTTTAAAACATTGGTATCAAGTTACAGGAAGTCCACTGGGGACCATGCCCATTAACACATAGCACCAAAGGTCTGTAAGTCAGATGGTGATAGGGATGTCTGAATTCAAGTAGAGCATGACGGTATATGTCTGAGATGTACCGAAGGAAAATCTTATAAGGGGACCATTCCCCTCATGCAGCAGGTCCACAAGTTTGGAACAACCCGAGGAGTTTGAGATTCATGATCGGGAATCTCATTTATACAGGTGGAAGAAAGCCCTCTATGGTTTGAAGCAAAACACCCCGGGCATAGTATGAGAGGATTGATGGCTGTCTGAAGAAGTTGAGATTCACTAGGAGTGAAACCGATCCAAACCATTACCCGAAGGTTGTGGATGATAGACCTCTCATACCGGCACCTTATGAGGACAACCTATTTCTGACAGGTGCAAACCCTCTCATTTGCATAAGTAAGAGGGAGTTGGATTCCGGATGTGGAATGATAAACTGCAAGCCTGTGACTACCTCGAGGACTTAACTTTCAGAAGTTATATGGTAGTGATGTTGACCAAATTTGGGAAATGCCTCTGAGTTTCATAAACTCATTCGCATTGATGTTCTTGGTGAACTTCCGTCCGGACATATGTTTTGCAGTTAGCATGGTGAGCTCATATTTGGTTGAGCCTCACTGTATTGGTGCCAAGAATCTTCTGAGATATCTTCGGGGCACAATCTCTCATGGATTGAGATACACTGCCGGAAATATGAAACTGCATAATTATTCGAATACTGACTGGGCAGGCAGTGTGGAGGAACACTAGAGCACTTCTCAGTGCTAGTTCTCTTTGAATTCTGCTTCGATATCATGGATAAGCAAGAAGCAGAAGTCGAGACCGAATACATAGCTATGAGTATGATCTCGTATGAAGTTGCCTAGTTGAGGAAGCTCTTCAGTGAGCTGTTTGTACACATGATGAATACCACTGTGATTCTCTGTGACAACCAGAGGTGGGATTCGATTATTGAGGAATCTCATATTCGATGATTGCTCTAGCATATAAACATCAAATACTACCTTATCTAGGATATGGTAAGTCTATGAGCGAGGAAGCTCCATCGTTGTGAGATGATGTACAGGTCGCTACACTTTGTCAAAGCCCTGGGGGAAGATCAAATCTGTGATTTTCCCGAACGACTTGAGTCGTCGAGAGACCCTTCTAAAGGGTCCTGCATGTTGCATACATTGAGCTCTAGGAGCTCTAGGGGCTTGGGGTACTTACTGGAGCAACATACGACCACAGGATGACTCACCCTCCCCTGGTGGTGCACTATGAACAGGATGATTAGTTCTCCTATGGGCCAGGATGATTCACTCTATGTGGCGACTGTGGAACAAGATGATTCGTTCTCCTGTGGGCCAGGATAATTCGTTCTCCGTGGCGATTGTGGAACAGGATGATTCTTTCTCCTGTAGACCAGGATGATTAATTCTCCATCGCATCCACTGGACAGGATGATTCGTTCTCCTGTGGACAGGATGATTAGTTCTCCTGTCGAGGCATCCTACCCATGTAGTCTGGGACCCATGGGAAGTACCTCTCATCTGATCAATGAGCAGGGAAATGAGGATAGGGACCATAGTAGTACCGATGGACGCATAGTTGTATCTATCGTACTCCCTATGCTAGGATGACGTTCATTGATCTGGGATCAATGATACTGATCTAGGACCAGTGGGAGTGGTACACCCTCTGAAACTGACTTCAGGTCAGTAGAGGACTGGTCTGGGACCAATGAAAAAGGTACACACTCTGTGACTGACTTCGGGTCAGTGGAGGATGGTATGATACATCCTCAATCACTTCTTCTTCTTCATAGTTCGATCAGAGTTGAGTAGAGCTGAGCTAAGCTAAGCTAAGCAGAGCAGAGTTGAGCTGAGATGAGCTGAGCTGAGCAGAGCTGAGTTGAGTAGAGCTTAGCAGAGCAGTGCAGGGCACTGATGGCAAAGATAATACAGTCGGACATATGGATCAGCAGATCGAGTTCTCCCTAGTTGAGAGGGAATGTTAAAATTGGCAACTAGGGCCAAACTCCATGTGGGTCATCTTATTTAAGGCATCTGATATTTTTCTTGGATCCCTCTCATTGAGAGGTGTAGGATTAATCTGAAGATCATCTGATTCCAATAAGTATTTATGAAGATATGAATTTATTTTGATTAATGGACAAATTGCCAAGTCGGCCAGCAACTTATGTAGGCTCAGAAGCCCAACCGTCATGTCTATTCAACCCCTACGTTTTTAGTATAAATAGAAGAGGACTTTAAGTCATTTGCCACACATACTCTTCATGTGATCTCCTCCTCTCCACGTCTTTGGGTTTTTGGTGAAGGAGAGACACTAAAAAGTATACACAGGTCTATGTAAGAATGATGCCCTAGATCTAAACACAGCTATTGAAGAAATCCTAGAAGCTGTCATGGAGAAGTCTATAAGCAGCAAGAAGACGGCTCATCATTCAGTCTACAATTGATGCAAAGGAGACTATGCTTGGGGGCAAAGAAAAGAAGACAAAGGTAGCCATAGAGAAGTCTGTCCATAACTGCATATGATGCCCTAGCCGCAATAAGTTGCAGGCTTATGAGGAGAACTACACGCAAAAAAGAGGAGACTTATGTGCAGCATGAATAAGCCCCTATACATTGTCTCAAGAGGCTCAATCCGCAAACGAGAGGAGGGCTAATATAGGCCCTAAATGAAGGCCTGAATCCACTGTCTATTGACCCTATATGTAGCAAGAAAGAGACTCCTTATCCACAGTCATAATCTGCCTTAGCCGCAGTCAAAGAAGGAGGTTCCAGCCAAAGCAAATGGAGGTCTTAAGCAGCTGTCTAGTAGTGCCCTTAGCCGCAGTAAGAGAAGCCCTTATACGCAACTCCAAGAGACCCAGTTGCTGTCACTTAAGCCGCCGACATAATGCCACATTGTTGTAGGTGATAGCATGGCCTATTTTAGGATTGTTTGGGCATGATCAAGTTGTTCTTGATCTCGGTATTTTGGGCAGAAGAATCCGCAAAAAGGAGGAGCTAAGGACAGTTTTTTAAGGGGCTACTTGGATCACTGTTTGAAGGGACTAAAGCTACAATCCACTGCTGGGCTAGGCCATAGCCAGCAGTTGGAGGCCTTTTCAATAGCTGCGTTCATAAGGTAAGCAACCCTATAAGGCAGCATATCATTGGAGAATTGTATGAAGGCTAGCCACAGTAATAAGGTGAACTATGGGGTATGTTTAAGGTGTTGTGGCTCTCAGAGTTTGTGCCCTAACAAATGACAGGTCTACCATGCACTAGTCCTTATGAAAAGTACCAGATTAGCAACCTTGACATGATCAGTGAAGCAGCAAAGGAAGGAGAGTCTTATGGAAGGAAAGCTTCAGTAATCTGGGTAATTGACTGAGCTATTCATCTGTTGCATATCTTCAGTGCTTAGGATCAGATCTGCAACCTCATTGTGTCATCTTCATGGTGAAGATCTCTGATGTCTGATCTCCTATTTGGAAAGTCAAGTATTGACTTAAAATCATTGTACTCTACCTCTCTCTGTTGAACTATTAAAGAACATAGAAGAAGAATTTATCAAGGGTTACCCCACATTAGGGTTTGGCCCTTACTAGCGCCACATCTTGTGTCCTCTTGTCTTGGCTTGTCTTCTGCAATTTATGTTTATGTTCTATCTGCAGTTTACTTTAATGTTGATGTGATTGCTAATCTGGAAAAGGTATGGAGCTAACTGTGAAAATTGAAATAAATTGCTCTAAGCATGGAACATACCTAAAATTTAACATACATTTTCAACACTCCCTCTTAACTAGGGAGGTATTCATAATTGTACAACCTGTACAATAGCATATCACAAACTGATGAGTTCTCACAAGAAGAGTCGGATTGATAATCCATATTGTAAGCATCATTATCATGACCAGCATTGTCTATGAGGCCTAACTAGACAAGCTCTTCTTTAATCAAGAGCATTATGCTGGGAGGTTTTACGTGTGATACCGCACTACCTCTACAAGGTACATAACCCATCCGGATGTCTACAAGGTATGTCCTTTCAGGACTATTTTTATCTTGGATCTCCAATCCTAAGTCCTCAAAGAATATCAGTCCTCTTCGACCACTCTTCTCTTGGATACCTGTCACATCCTCAAACACTATTAGTACCTTTCCTTTCTCGGATGTTTTATCCTCAAGGAAACCACAAATGCTTATCCAATCCTTTGTCATTCTCTCTTCATCACCTGAAGAGGAGAATGCACATGTGATGTCCAACATCACTCCCCCACACCCAGAGAGGACATCCCTATTCTCCTTTAATCTTGAGAATAGAACCTTGCTCCTATACAAGAAGATTCCTTTACTCCCTCTCAAAAGAAGAGGAGATCTAGACTTCCTTTCTATTTGGGAAGTCATCATCACAAGCCTTACAACTTGTCTTCATAAGAGTATCAACTACCAATTCTTCATAATTGCCCAACACTCTCTTTCCTCTGCAGCATCGAGCTTTCTTTCTTTCAACGTATCATGGAGCCACCTTCTCTCTTCAATCTTGTGACCGGTTCCAAGCTAATCTTCTTGCTCATCACTTTCTTCTTTGATAGGAAGGTATTACAATGAGCCTTCCCAAACTTCAAGCTAATCATAGCTTTTTCTAGAAAGTGATCTTCCTTTTGACTTCCAGGTTATCTTCTCACACTACTACCTTTTAATCCCAAGATGTCCATATCTTAACTTCACAGTTGCCAGGCACCAGATATTGAGCTACCCTCAATATCCTTAATCCATATAGTTGAACTTGCCTCAACTGCCATCATATCTTCCTGCAACATTCTACCAATTAGCAAAATAATATGTTAACCAGATAACCAACAATAATGAAAATCAAACTTACCTCACCATGGTGACCTTCTCGTTCCATCAACATCCTCTTGGTCCATTTCCATATGAATCTTCATTTATGCATCAGAGTGCCGAAAAATCAAACTTGATTACCAAGTTAACTTTTTCTTCTGGAGATTATATTGGATGTTAATTATATATATTCTAATAAAAGTCTTAAATTCTTTATACAACCTAAAGTAAGTCAAATCCTTTTCAAGCATCATATATTCATATACTTAAGCATATTTTCAACTTTCCTTTCACAAGATTCTATACACATGAATCTTATCCAACGTTTTATATCCAACATGCATTCCTATGTTTTTATCCGTTCATCTAGCTATTTATATATCGCACAAAGAGCCTGCATCTTGACCCATTGCATGCTTTCGTCCCTTTACCAGTATTGATTTTACATTACATGGAATGACTACTAACCTTTGTCATAGTGCTTATTCCAAGAACCTTTCATAATTATGGTTCTTCCAGGATCATGATGATCCACCTAAGATGACTTCCTCTAACATAATGTTAGATAATGCCTGGATGATCAATATGCAAAATGGTCTATCTATCCATCTATCTAGATGATCTCTACAACTACAAGCAACTTAATCATGTAAATTTTAAACATGCTACTATCATATGCTTCTTTCTATGATGCTATTCAAAACATATTATTCTAAAAGAAAGATTAATCTTCATAAAGAACCTAACAGACAGTGAACCTTCTTTAGTAGTAAAGATCCTTCACTTCTTCCTTCTTTGCCTTCTTCTCAGGGAATCCCATTGTTTCGACTACATGAGCTTCACTCCTTTCCTTTCTCTTGTTGTTTAGTGGGCTTGGATAGTCCCTCTTAAAGTGTCCAAACTCATTGTACTTGAAACATTGAACCTTGGACATGTCTTTCTTCTTGGACTTACCAAACTTTCCCTTCTTCAACTTCTTGACTTGGGCTAGAAAGGCTTGAGATTGCTTATCTGATCCAATATCATCCTTGACCTTGATCCTCAATTCTTCCAATATGCATTGCGCCCACAACTCATCAAAGGGATTTGAATTCTTCTTGGAGTAGATGCTTGTTACAAAGCTACTCAATTCTCGTGGCAATGCATTTAGTACACAGGTGTGTTGAATTATGTAACTAGGTTCGATCTTCATAATATCTCATGTACCCTTGATTTTATGTAATTAATGTAAAAGAAAAAGAAAATTATTATTGTTATTTTATAAAGCATGGGATTTCATGCTCAAAGTCAAAATGTTCTAGGCCAAGCACCCATTGTGTGCTTCTAGGGTTTGTCATAAAGTCTAGAAGTCGAGAGTCATTATCATATGTAATAGACCTTATTGGGCATCTTGTAACTAGTCAAAGAATTTATTTTGAGTCAACAAGAGTCAAAGTAGCCCTCCAAGATCAAGTCGGCCTAACTGTGAAAAGTCAGCCCTGTTTAGGGCTAGTCGAGCTTCTAGAAAGAGTATATATAAAGAGCATTCGACCTCATTTGAAGTAGATCATCAATCAAGCTCATTGAAGCACAAAAAGGAAGACAAGAAGACAAGCAAAGAAGAGGAAGGTTCCAAGGAAGAAAATTGAAGTTTCGAAACCTATTTCTATCTCTATGCTCTCATACATGCGAATTGCAGCTAGGGTTTCTACAGTCACAATATCATTACAATAAATATATAAAATCACGATTACATATGTTATTATGAAGACCAAACCTAGTTACATATTTCAACAGATGCCTTCCTCAAAAAAATAGCCTTTCAATAGATCTTTAAAGAGAGATCAACACCCTTCTTGAAGTCCTTCTCTCAGATCTTTGATGTGAACTAGATGTAGACTTGATCTTTTCAGTAGAAACCCTCCTTCTAAGTCTTCTACCAACGAGTCTTCAATCCTTCTTGAAGTCTTCTTCTTCAATATTTTCGTGAGAGACTCCTTTTCCCTTCAACTTGACAAGTAACTAGTGCCCTTTCAGTTGCCTTCCTTGTCCACCTTAGCTCTAATACAATGTTGCAAAATCGAAAGTGGCAACTATTATACTTATTTTCCTTAACCTTGATATTTTGCTTGTGAATCTTATTTATCTTATTTATCTTATTTATCTTCTTTATGTTCTTTAGTTGGATCTTATCATCAAACAATATCAAGAAAAATAATAGCAACAATAGAGGACGCGGATACATTAGGCTCTCAGTCAGGGCAAAACCCCTCCAAGGGGAAAACCTAAAAACTCTTCTCTTCTTAGAAACTACTTCAAATGAGATACAAAGACCCAAACCCTAGACCAAGTCCTTCTCCTAGTACCAAGTCAACTTCCTCAAGTCCTTCCTTGATTTTGCACCAACCAACTTCAATATTGCAACTTCAATGCTGCAACTTTGATCTTGCAATTTCGGCCTTGCAACTTCCTCAGAAACCCTAATCTAGCCTCATCTTGAGACCTTTCTAGAGCAAGACAGCTCTTCCGAAGGTCAACGAGGTCTAGACAAAGTATTCACTCTTCCAGCTACAAGTTACTGCACTTTGTCCTCCTACAACTCGGACCTGCAACTTCGACCTCTTCCTGCAACCTAGAAACCCTAGAATTTTGCACATGTGAGAGAAAACTAGAAAAGTTCGTCCTTCCTTCCCTTCCTTGGCCTTCGCTCTCCTTTCTTCTCTTCCCAGCTATAGATCAAACTTCTTGTGATATCGAACTTGTATGAGTGAGTGTCTCCCAAATGAGGTCGAACTGCTTCTTTATATAGCCTGTGAAAATTTCACCACTGAAATTCTATTGCAGCAACTGGAATTAATTCTTCTAACTGTAAATTAATTTATCAGTTTATTGCTACGGCAACAACGAATTAATCACGCTGCAATCTTCACAAATAAAAACATTGCATAAGATAAACTGAAAACTAAGAAAATATTGGCACACACACACAAAATATGACAGTTATTTTTGGACAAATACCCTGAAAAACCCAACATGGTAAAACCAGTGCAATAGCTGAGGGTTTTTATTATTAAGCAAGAGTGATAATTTTTTAGTACAATAAATATTGCCAAACTAGTGAATCTACCAAAGAGAAATACTAGCAAAAATTATCTAAGGGAATTTACCCTCTCTAAACAATCTTGGCATTGTCTGACCTCTAAAAAGTTATTCGTCCAACTAGCTCTGCGCAGGTCCGAGGTCACCCTAGCGTAGTCCCTCACACGCTTTGCCTAAATCAACTGCCAATTTGGCCGTTTGTCCTACTGCTGACAGAGAAACTATCTCTCCAACACTCTGGAAATTATTTCCGGCCTCTGGAACTAAGAACGAGCACCCTCTTTAGCTAGATCGAATTGCCCTCTTGAGGATCTGTGTTGCCTTTGGGCAAACTCTTGGAGAAAATCTCGGCCTCCTCTTTCTGACTCTCCAGAACTAGAAAAACTTTCGTCGGACTCATTGTCTCTACCCCTCTCTATCTCTGCTTCTCTTCTCTCGCTCAAACTCTTCCAGCAACTGTTGTTGCTCTTTGGAAAATCGAGTTGCCCAAGGAAATCGTCCTCAAGTGCACAAGTGTGCTTCTCCATATACCCATCGACTTCTTATAATCTCACTGTGGGACTCCAACAACCAAGATTAAACCTTAATCAATGGCTAAGATTATTTCCCAGATAATCCGTGTGAGTTTCCAGATAATTCTCACCTTTCTCAATTAATATTGATTAATTAACCAATTTTCTTAAGTTTAGACTTGGGAAATATTTAAAAATTGGTTAATAATCTAATTGAGTTATCTCTAGGTGGAATTTCTAAAAACAATTTCTAGGTTTTGGAGAACTCTTGTGTTGTAGACTCTCCACAAAGTTTCGAGCCGAGAACACTTTCGATGCTACAAAAACTAGCATAGCCTTCTCAATGGGTTCGATTCCCTCCTTTAGGCCGACTTGATGATCCCATGGCTGACTTGTACTTTTGGAGCTTCCAGGACTTTCTAGACTCAAAACTCATTCTTTTTACAAATATATTTTTCCAACAAGCGTCTTATAAACATGATGTTGACTCCTTCGACTCATGACAATAAATCCTAAGACCTAACAAACCCTAGAAGCACAAAAAACATGTGTTTACCTAGAAGATCATCAATAATGAGCATGAAGCCTATGCTTTAATAATAAAGATTTTTCTTTTCTTTTCTTGTTTGTTACATAGGATACATATTGAAATGAGTACAACAATTATGAAGAATACCACTATCACCACAACCACTACCTCCTACTCTTTAGTGGACTTTCACCACAAGGTTGGCTTCCCTATATTAAGTCACCTAAAGGATTTATCAAGGACTAGGGATAAAGTGTTGAAGAATCTAGGGCAAATGGGTTTAATGTGATTCTTCTAGACTTGATAACAATTTGTGAAGTGCTTTTGCAATTTATCTTAGCTTGATCTTCTTCTTATTACTAGTGTGTGTGTTTGCTTGATCAAACTGCTACCAAAACAACGAGACAAGAACACAAGATGTTTGGCATTCTGTCAAGGCCAAAACCTCTCCCTCTTGGAGAGGAAAACCCGCATGAAATTCTTCTTATGGAGATTCAATTGACGAACACCAAGACCATGACACTTGAACCTCTCAGCCACTCCAAGATCAAGACACCATTCTTCTTCCTTGTCACTGCTGATATCATCATTATTGCAACACTATTGAGATCTTTATTGCTGCAACTTTATTGATGTACTCTCACCAAGGTCTTCACCATACCACTGAGTTCTTCATGAGGTCTACTCCTAGATTCATTGAGATCATGACTTGTCTTATCATAGCTCTGCCTTCACCGAAATCATGGTTGCACTCTTACATAGCATGTCTTCACTAATGCACCGAATTATGTGTCTTATCTTCACTAGGATTATAACTAAGAACTTCATTTGAATTAGGATCATGATTGATGTTATGATAATAGTGATGACTATGTCTATAATTCACCTAGATCCTTATGAAGGCTGAAACAATTACTATAACCATGTGACTAGGCTGAGATGGCAGAGAGATATGTGAGGGCTTCATTACAGCTATCATCGAGACTGCACCTTACCATCCTTCACCTATCCAAGATGTTGTCATGTATCATCCGAGATTCAGTCTTGTCCCATCCGATATACTATTCTATACCATCTAAGATTCAATCTTGTCCAACATTTGAGCGTTAGCACTCAAACCAACCTCAATATCTCCTATGAGGTCCCAAGATCCAACTCTGGTGCCATCAAGTGATCTCCATGGGTCTCTAATTGTCAAATAAGAACTCTCTCCAGAATTAGGGCTTCTCTTAGTGCAACAAGCCCTCTTTAGTCTCTCAATCGGAGACCATCCCCATATGGGCTATGAATCAACGCCTGCCCATCTAGTTGTGTCAAGGCCAACATGGGGGCATACTGGGTCTAGTGGTGTTATCATGAAGAATCTTCAAAAACAGGTCAAAGTTTACCAACGCCTTGGTCCTCAAGGTACATTAAGACATGTGTCATTTGCTAATGTTGCCAGGAGGCTCCAATCTCTCAAACACTGCCCTTGCTTAGGCCATGTACTTCTCTAAAGGGCCTAGGTACCTATGGAGTGGGTGCCCAAGGCCTGGGTTGCAGTGATCCACTTGACAAAAACAACATGGATTCCAGTGAAAGCAACCATCCATCAATGAGGAAGATCAATAATGGATCTAAGTGAACCAAACTTGAATGTTTATGGCATGTTAATACTTCAAACAAAGATCCCCTTCCAAAATCAAGACCAGGTTCTCGCAAAGGTGTTTTCTCCCTTGGTAGGGGTCATTAATGGTCAACCCTATTAGGTGCTTCCAATCCCTATGGGGAAGTAACATTTCCTTGGTCCACCCTTTAGTTGATAGGTGTCAATGTATAATAATATGGTAATGGAGGGGAGAAGACTTCATGGTCAAGTGCCATGGTCAAAGGGACCAACTAATGGGTGTATCCACATCCTGAGTGTAGGATCTTGGGAGGCAGTGTTTATGGATGCATGAGTTACCAACTCGGCAATATTTTTGCACCCCTCTTCTACATCTTTACTTCTTCCAAATTATTCCTTGTATTATTGCTTATAGCTCAAGGGTTATAGCTTGCTTTGTATGATGTAGCATTTTTATTACCCCTTTTAAATGAGTCAGTTTATCACTCATTGGGGTTGGGACATGCAACGGTTCCTTTTCAATGTAATGGAGCATCCTGTGCTCAGGAACCAGGTGATGGCCATATGAGGTAGGTAGAGTTCATGCTAGGCTTTTTCCCACTTGCTAATCTTTATGTCCCAGCCATATTTTACATTTTGATTTTTGTTTTTATGTTTTATTATGGCCATGATATGCTCTTTCTTTTCTTTTAGCTACATCAACCTCCCACAACAAAGTTTTCAGACCCTACTCAAAGTATGTGAACATGTGAATGCCAAATCCCCAAGAACCAATGACAAGTGGTACCCAAAGAATGGAGGAGATATGGGGCTTGTGATGTGGGATGGAAGGTGTTAAGTATGGTATAGAGAAAATGGAACACGCTACCTCAATCATAGCTTTCCAAGTAGTGCCCCTCCTATAACCCAAAGGGCCTTAAGGGAGGTCCCACTGGACTAGGGTCAAAGATTAACCCCCTTATCACCCAATCATCCATACCAATTGCCAAAAACAAACAAGTATAAGCACCCAAATGCAAAATGATAGAATTACCTTTTGAATAGCAACCCACCTTCATCCAAGTGTCAATGCTAGATGGTGAGTGACACATGGTTGATGCAAATGGCAGAGGCACATGGCATATCATCATCTAATGGTGGTTGGCAAGGGTTGTTGGTTGTTTGGCTGACTGGCTAGTTATCAAATTTAGGAGAAAAATTCCCTATGTGGTTACCCATTTTGTTGGGTAACAATACCTGCTCGAGCTACAAACACCAAGACTCCCTCTTAGCAAGGGAGGTGCTTCTTCACCCTAAAACTGACTTTGATCCTAGAACTGTATTCGATGTGTTCGTTGCTCCCTCTAAACTAGAGGCTTTGCCTGCCACCTAGTATGGAAACATCCTCGAAGCCCTGCTCCCCTTAGTGTGGTTCCTAGAAGCCTCTTGCTCATGAACATCCTGTAAGGTCATCTCATTCCAAGAGACCACCTCGATATATTTGAAGGAATATGTCAACTAATCCTCCCCTCCTAAACCTAAAGGTTGACTAGCTTTGAGCTACTCAACCTTTGAAGCTACCTAATCCTTGTTCATTGTCAATGCTCTGCTTCTTGCCATTACTCGAATAGGTTGGCCCTTTAGCCTATACAGGTTGCTCTCTCTAACTTCAATGACATGTCCTTCATCAGAGCTAGATCCCCTAGGTCTGAATAGTGCCTTTCTATCTTGGAATGCTACACAGAACCCCTTCTTCTCCATCACAGAGACTAAGAGCAAACTCCACCTGAGTTCTGGCACCAATAGCATGTCCTTCTCTTCCATCTTACCTCCTAACTCAACTTGAAATTGTTGAAATTTGTGCAACTATGGGACGAATTTCCCATGAGAAACCTTACTGCCCCAAGGAAAACCCTAAGGCCCAAATGAAACCCATTCGTCCCAAAGAGAAGAAAGAAATATTATTATTTAATATAGCACAACATCGATATGGGTAACTGATCTTCAGGGCACATGGAAAATATATTTTATAAGAAAATTTGAATTCAAGTGTTTCCCTCCAAAGTATCAAAGTTGGCCTCTCAATCGAAGGACCTCATTGGCACCAAGAGGCACCCCATTAAAGTGTATATAAGGAAAACCCTTATGACTCATTTGGAATAGAACAACGAATGGAAATAGATCATTTATCTAATGACTCGTGTTTATCTCTGTTGTGGCTCGTTAATGGTCCTTATTACATATTCTGTATTGGCTTGTTGACAAAGGCTCTCCCTTCTCTATTGGTCCACTAACTGAATGGTATCGCATTTATCTGGCGTCGCTACACTTTGCAAAGGCTTGCTATACTCTTCACATTGACATCACATCATCATTATGTACAACGTCATCGCTATGCATAATGGCATTGTTATGAACAGTGGCATCAATCAACCTCATCGTGTTTCTATTACAATGGCATCGTGACTCTATCTTGCATCCTGACTCTAGCTAACACACAATGTCTCGCATGGAAACACATATGCAAATCACATATTTTATTTATGATCTGTAAATGGCTCACAAAGGTTAACAATGGTTCGTATATCTTGTTTATGGTTTGCATATGATCACAGCAGTCACGCATTGACTATGGCTAGGTGTTTGCATTGTCTAAGGGCTCGCACTTTCAGTCAGGCATTGTCTATGGCTCGATGCCCCTGTTGATACCTCTTGCATTCATATAATGATTGTGATTAGTATCATATTCTTACAGTGATTGGCACTGTGATTGGTATCATATTCTTAGAATGATTGGCAGTGCAATGCAAGTGACATTCTGGCAGCATAACACATGTAACAGTGGCATCATTAGCCTCTCAACATTACAATGGTCTTTCTCTATATTATAGTGATCAATGGCACACTATAGAGGCTTGGTCTTGATAGCACATTACAGTGGCTTGCATGTGGCTCGATCTCTAAAGTGCCATCGCTATACAACAACTTGCACTCTAATGTGGTCTGCAATATAATGTTTTGTGGTTCACAAATGTATCTAGCATAACAATGATCTTGCTCTTATATGATAACAGTGACCTATGACAATTGTATGTTTGTATGTATGTTGGAACCTTGACATTACAAGGATCCTTGATGTAACAGTAACCATGCTCCAGTGATATGCATTGACCCTATTATTATGTTATATGATGATAGTGATCTATAGTGACCTTGCCCTTAAATACATGATAATAAGTTCGTGACAAATAATGTATAATAGAGACCTTAGTGATTGTGATGACAGTGACTCAAATGTATACCCTTGTTTATGCCATTATGTGACAGTGCATCAATGTCAGTTGGGATAGTATATATGACAGTATGGCGGGTTTGTCTATGGCCATCATGTACATGGTAGTGTTCTCATCTCTATGATGCATATAGTGATCTTATACTTGATACAGACAAATGATAATGATATGGTAGCATCTCTCTTGAACTCATTTGATTATTGGAGGTCAGATCATTTAGTTCACAAACAAACTCGTGAACTGACTTGGATTGGCCCTATGAGGCTTGATGTGATTGATGTATATCTCATTATGGATGTACTTTGTATCTCAGTTGAACAATTGATGAAAATCTAATAGAAGGAGAATCTGGTTTGACTTAAGTACGAATTTTGTTCGCTTCATCCCCCTTGTGGGGTTTTGCCCTAGTGTTCGACGTAAATCATGGTGTCTCTATTGTGTATGTTTTTATTTTGTTGTTTCTTACTATTACACTGTGTTGTCACCTTAAGTGTACACATAAGGTGCAACGCTCAAAGTAGGGGTTGTCACCTATTCCCTACTCACTCCATTTAAGCTCTCTCTTAGGCAAGCTAAGGGGGGTAGTCCCTAAAGATGGAAAATGAAGGAAAACTTGTTGAAATCAACAAGTCTAGGAGATCTATGGGCAAGGCAATCACCTTTCGTAGTAACTTGAAATAAAATTAGAAGGCAAGTTAGGTTGTTGAGCAATGTAAGAAATATAGATTAGATCAATATGACACTTAAAAGTTAAGATTATACAATGAGAGACTAGTACCTTGATAACAATGCTCAGAAAGATTTAAAACACTTGCACAATAGTAAATGATATTTCAAGCTACAAGATAAGCAACACTGCAAGAAGATGTTAGTACCAAATCAAGATAATTGAAAATATGAGGGATAAAATTTAAAGAACAATTGCAAGGAAAAGATGCTTGTTCTTTCAAGTTAAGATAATATTCAATAGATAATAAGCTTGAAAAGACAAGTTGAATGACATAAAACTTGCAATTATAGCTTAACCTCACAATTCCAATTATAATGACCAATGATGATGAATGCAAGACCTATCTAATGTGAGATGCACAATCTTTGATTAATTTTTAATTATATGCCTATCATAAGGATGAAGGCCTTCTCCTCAACTGTTTTGAAGCAAGTCTTACACAAAGTTGTACAAAGCACTGTTAGGGAAGGAGGCTAAGGCCTCATTAACGATACCTGAGTTCTAACGACCCAAGTGCTTTCGTTCATACAAGGAATTGCCCACAAGAGAACTGCAAGGTCACCTGTCTTAATCGTTCGGTAAGGGTCAAGCTTCTCAAGTTGAATAGAAGAAGGTGGTCCTACCTCTCTATCAACCAGGCTTATGCTTGGAAGTAAGTTTAAATAATGCAAGATGCGAGTAATCAATGCTTCAATGAGATAACAAATGATACAATGTGCTTCAATTAGATGATATAGCAAATCAACACATTCAAGATCCACTAAGAGCAATAAAGTGATCAACTTATAGTAATAAAAATATGAAGCTCATGAATGATACTTAATGAAACATTAGGACATTAGGATTAATTCGCAATTGTGTAAGACAACTTCAAATGCCCTTAGATTATGAGTGCTTCTTAGGATATTTTTCACTTAGAAGTTATGACAATAATAAGAACAAGTGAAAGTTAAATGATTATAAGCACAAATTAGAAGATGGTAAATGAGATTACTAACAGTAATTTTGAAGAAATAAACTAATGCGCAATGAAAAGCTAATCTAATGAACAAAAGGAAGAGTTAGTAGCTAAATCTAACACAAGAGAAAGAAACCAAAATCCTCCCCTTTAAATAAGGAGGGGGATACCATGGGATGAATCCCAAGCTCCCTTCAATCCAATGATTGATGCCTTTATTATAAGAGGATTACAAGATGAAGTAGGAGCCTTTGGGACAAGACGACAAGGCTCTCCTTGAAAACTTTGAGCAAGACATTATAATGAATGAGAACCTCGGAGAAACAATGACTAATGATGATCCTTGACACCAAATAGCCTCTTCTAACCTTCTCAACCTTGGTGACTAGAGGCAGAACTTTAAATGGGGACTAATAACATAGATTGAGATCAGATCAACAATGTTTAACCCCTTCAAGTCTCCTTGTAAAATGATATGACAAAACCCTTAAGAGGAGACTTCAGACCAGCAAGGTTTCAGCCCTTTAGGCTCACAACAGAGATGGATAAGGCCAATATAGGCATGAGTTTAGCCCTTAAACCACACGCATGCACCAGTGATGAGGGGAGGCTATATTTTAAACTTGAAACAAGTGGATCAAACTTTGCCTTGATAAACGTTCACATGCAAAGAAATGTGTTAGGTTTGCAACCACATATGTTAGCTTTTGAAAGAAAATTACAATGTTACAAACTTACAATCCTAGAAAAGCTTGCGGATGGTTCTTAGATAACAACAAGGGATCTGTGATGGTTTTGAGGCTTATCCTTAGCCTAAAAACAAGAGGTTAAATCCTTCCTTTAGTGAACGATGATGCCTTTGAGAGTAGGTTCTATTATCCGTAAGGATTTGAGCCCTTCTAGCACACAACAGAGATGGATATAGGCCCTTTATGGCCTGTGTTTCATTCTTAAGCCACTAGAAATGACCTACGTTAATGATAAGCTATTCTCAGGCCCTGAAACCAGTGAATTAAACCCTCTTTTGATGAACAAAATCCCTACAGATCAAGACGCTAGACAACAAAGGATATTACATTGATAAACAAACCCTAAACCCTAGCAGATCTGCCACACTTCAGAATAGCACTCGGATCTATGAGAAATATATTAGATCTACAACATTTCTAAGCTCAAATTAGATCTCTAGGTCAGAATTTGTTTGCAAATTTTTTATGATGAAAACCCTAGGAAAAATTCTGGATTAAGGGTTTTAGAGGTTTGTGACTGCCTTACTGACGAAAACGTTCAAGCATGATGGTCACGGATCTCTAAATCTAGGCCTTGGAAGGCCAATAAAATAATTTAAACCCCTGCGTCCTTGACACAGTGCCTAACGCAGCCTTAGATGGGTAGATCAAGCCCTCAAACCCTAGCCGCTAGGGCAAGGGAGGGTTAGGCCCTTCAAAAGTTGAATCTCCCTCCAAATCTTTGGGCCCAAACACCTGCAAAAATGTTAATATTCAAAACCCTTACCTCTATACTTCATATCTGCAAAACCCATGTTACAAACCCCAAATATATACAAAGAAATCGAAAAATATACACAAGGGTTACTATAAAATATCTACAAAAACATATTTACAAACTATACAATAAAAGGGTAGAAAATATCTACAAATATTGTAAAATAATTTATAAATAATATACTAGTGCTAATAGCAAATTATTCACTTGTAGCTCTTTAATTTAGATGAGTAAATAAAATAAATGATTTTCCTCAAGCCCAGATCTAGCAACCCTACAATAAAAATCGTTAGATAAATCTTCAAGGAAAATATAATGGGTTCTTTCACTTCAATGCTCAAGAATGGGATGGCTTAGCCGAAAACGCCCCCTCACGCTTGAGATTTGATTCAATTTAAAATATTTTCTACACAATTTAGAAGAATTTTGTTAAATCCACATGAGATATGAAAAACACAATGGAAGGAAGTTCTAATAGTTTAACTAAAAACGACTAGCCACATCTAATCCTAAATCACTTTTCAGATCCAATCACCTATGTGCAAGATAGCTATACACTAATGATTCTATAAAAGCAAATGGACATACCAAATATAAGTTCAAATAGAAATTTAAAGCTCAATGAAACAATGTTACCATATCCATGGAAGAAGAACACCACAATAGTAACCCCAAAGACTTTTACTTTATTATTCCAAAATAAAGAACTTCAAGAGCCAATCGCCAGCGTACAGTGATCTGAAGAGCAAAGATATACAATGAGGAGCATATGCTTCCTCATATAGAGAATAGAGAGATCTAGATCCCCCTCTAAGTGGAAAACGGCTAGGCCCAAAGATGTGCACAAATTTGACTTGATCCCGAAGAACAACAGCTAGTTGAAGCTTGATCCATGTCAAAATTATCTTGTCCCTTGATTTGAAAGATGAAATTCGAATTTGTTGAAGAAGGCTTTGATTCTGGTCCAAAAAATAATTTTTCCAACTTTTTCTCCTTAAAAATTGCTCCTTGACTTAACCACCATGGTCCATGTTACCCACCATTTTGTGTGTGATATCCCTAGGAGCAATTTTTTCTCCAAGATGGTCCTCAGCTGGCGGCCAGCAGCCACTAGCTAGCTCATTGTGTCATTTCTCCGCCACCTAAGCCAGCCATGTGGTCCCTCGCCCATCTGCCATGATTGTATGTTTGAAGGTGAGCCTCTCGAACCTAAAGGTATGCCTTGTCATTTGGTAATTGAGTATTGTAGTTTGCTTATCATGGGCACTTCTGGGCATGGATTAATGGGGGGATTCAGCAAAAAGAATGGGTTAAGTATGTGCTCTTGTCCCCTAGACCCCTTTTTGGACATTAATCTTGGATTCTAGTCCAATGGGATCTCTTTTACTGACCATTTGGCTTTAGGGATGGTATTTCACGGGAAACCCCGAATTTGGTTATGTGGTCCCGCTCCCTTATTTGCTTATATTACCCCCTTTTCATGCATTATTACCCCATTCATCATTTCTCCCCCTTGGGTCCACATTCGTCCACTGGGTCCACATAGGGTTAGCTCACCCCTTTCCCTTGCCCACACCTTGGGTCAGGCCTAGAATGATGCCTAAAAGTTGATGCAACTAAAAAGAAAGACAAAAGCACATTTTGCCACATTCAACAGGAAAATGTACCACAAAATGCAAAAGATGGCAAAGACAAACACATTTAGCATGTGGGAAAAGGCCCATACATGAGCTCTACCCCATCATCATGGCCATCACCTTGGTTCCTACAAGTCCTATGAGCCTTCTTCATCATATAGGAACCCATGATTGTCCCAACCCCTAGTGGGCAATGAACTGTCCTACCTTTAAAGGGGGTATTCACTGTTATATCTTATGCATCATGCTCATACCCCTTGAGCCTTGAGCAGTTAATCAAAGAAAATCAATAAAAGGCAAAAGGCATATAAAGAAGGGTGGAAAAATCAAGGTCGACCACCTCATGTACCACGATTGCTCCCTCCTATACATTATAAACTCAAGTGTGGGCTTCCATTTTATTAGCTACCCTTATACCCTAGCATGTGGCCCAAGGCTACCCCTTCTCATCCCCTACTTCATTCACCTATCTGTCACATGCCACCACCTTTTAAAGGATGTACCTTGAACATATTATGCCCTTTAGAAGTAGAAACCACCTAATAAGATACTTGGTTAACCCCATTTGAAGTTAGGGGACATTGGCACATCCCGGAGCACATTGTGAAAGGGCAAGCCATTATGAAGTCCCCACTTTTGGTCCATGGTTGGTTAGCTCATTTATTTGATTTCTCTAATGACTTGTTGTACTGGGAAGCTAGGGGATGCATTAGATCTTATGCAGGATTGCAGATGGTCTCCATCTTGGGTTTGGTCTCCCTATACGAGGTACTAATCCTCCAGAGAGCTACATTGGCACATATAGGGTGTATTTTGAGAGCCATGGGATTCCACAGCAGTAGGCAGCACTCCATGGATCCCCAAGGATTGGTCAGAGATGCTCAGGATACTCCCATTGGACGAAGAAGATGCACCCAGTTCACCTTTGCCCAGTCAGTCCCACAGATGTACCACACACTTAGCAGCTGACTCAGGACTTGTAGGATGATGTGGCATCCCCTACACCATCATCAAAGCCCTTGCAGACGATCTATAGGCATCTTCAACTCATTTGGAGACCCATGAGGTTATTATTGTGCCCCCACACCCATTGGGGGCACCACAGGTTTATTGTTTGGAGAACAAGGGGCCAGCCCCTTGTCCATCACTTTTCAGGGTCCTACTCTTCGTTATGGCACCCATGGACCTCGTCAGGCATCTTAGAGGGCCTTACGACATGCATATATTATTATTTGACCTCATGAGAGGTTTATTCCTTCATTTGTGAGCTAGTTTGGCGGGCTTGTCACCAAAAGTTAGATTATTAGAACATTATTTTATTTTTGGGGCTTCTGTATGCCAAGAAGGCTAATTAGAACTCCTCATTAGTGTATAAATACACATGAGATGAGTTCATTCTCTCATCATCACTTTGGATTGGATCTCTTCTCTCTCATGAGAATTTCACACTTTTTCTTGGAGGATGAATTGGAACTTTATGGATGAATTCTGATGTGTGGATTTGGTTTATCTTGTCTTGGAGCTTCTCTATTGTCAAAATGTGGAGGGTTGGATATGTTCTACTACATGTAAGTACATTCTTTTAATGGTATTCTTGTTTTACTTTGTCGTATACATTGGAATGGGATTTTTGTTATTTTTAGGGCTAATTGTTGCATGCATTTACTGCTTAAATTGTGGAATTTTGTCTCTATACAGCATCCCTCAATGTATGGGCCATGTAATTTGAATGAAATTTCCTAGGGATAATTCTATCAACAAATTCATCTTGATAAGCCATCTCCTTTTGCAAGTCGAAGTATAAAAGTTGTAAGGTTGCTTCCCTTTACCCTAGAAGGCTATCAAGGTAGTCTTAAGGCCTCCTTGATTAAGAAACGAAGTCCTCGTTCATATTTGTCAAAGACTTCATTCTTCCAAGACTAAGGCACTACCAAGAGGTGGTCACCCTAAATCAATGTTTCACTTTTTCCTAGGTGTAGCCAGGTTGGGTCAACTAGGGCATCATTTTCCCAACAAAATAGCCCTCCAAAAAGTTCGATCTCCTAGTATCCCTAACGATGATATCTCCTCAAGGTCTCCTCCAATTTTGAAGCCATTCCAACGGTGGGGTTGTGAGAAAAGCCAAGCCCTAGCTCCAAGATCAAACTTTGCCCTAGTATCCCCAAAGCTAGTATCTCATAGAATCAAATCGAAACCTTTAAGTGAAAATCCTTTTCCCCTCCTTGTCTGGGTTAAGAACATCATTAGTTGCTAAACTCTTACCACCTAACCTAGGCTAGGTCCACTCGGTCTCGTGTGGTCCCATTCCTTTGAAAAAACAATTCTTTAAGAACCATCCAGGATACCAATTACAATAAGGATTTTAGGGATTGGGAAACTCTTTCACAAGTCATATTCCCTAAACCTAACCCTCAAATCCTCCCATCCTTCTCCTAGAAGACAATGTACTTAAAAAGCAAGCAAGCTCTATTCTTCAACCTCTTCTAGAAAGGGATTATTTGGGTCACTCTATATCCACTCGTTGATTTATCCTTCATTTGTGACTCCATATTACCAGGTCTCCTCCCATCGGTGAAAGTCCGTAAATAGTAGGGAGTCGTAGCTGAAGTGACAGTGGGCTAAGTCTCCATTTGTTGCCCTTGGTCTAGCATTTGCCTTTTACGGATCCCCTTTAGGTCCCCTACTAGTTTGAGCAGTAATAGTCCAAAAGTTTGATTTTTTTATTTGATAGAGGACCTCAAAGAAATTTTCCAATTTCTTTCCTCAAAATTCCTTCATTAAATTTAACCAGATGGACCAAAAAATCAATTTTCCTTGAGAGATTATTTTTTTTGGTCCAAGGAATTTTTTGTGGGATTTTTCTTCTTTGGGAAAGTCCACTTTCTCCAAAAAATCGATTTTCCACTTGAGAGAATTTTATTCTCTCATTTTTTATTTTTTTGACCATTTTCCAGCTAATTTTTTGCCAAAAAATCAAAAATAATACAATTTGAAGGAATAAACATAATTTCAATTTTCAACCCTCAATAAGTGTCTATATAGAGATATGAGGCGTAGAGGTTTTAATTATGACTACTCTACCCCCATCAACTTCTATAGACATTACATTTTACATTTTACATCAGAATAATTATTAGAATCCCGACCAATGGGAAATTTTAATAGTTAACATTAGACACTTAGACTCAACCAAATTCTACAAGACTCAATATATGATCTAGTATGATAATTTATATAGACTTTATACACTAGGACTCACATAAAATATCACCATCGAGCCCCACTCTAGCTTTGGGGTAATTTGGGGGAAAAACTCTGTCAATTATAAGGGTTTATAAAATGTGAATAATTGGAAGGGTAAAAAACTCCCTAGAGTGCAACTCTTTGCTGAAAATCTTAAGCTTACCTAGGTGTTTTACATGGCTTCATAAACATACTACAGTCATTTATACAATGACTACACAAGGTTGCAAAATTTGGAATTACAACTTCGACAAAATTATTGAAAGATGATGATGATATCTAGATGTCTGACTGCTCGAACATGATGGAATGCTTTGAGAAAAATGTATGTTGTTATAGGGTAGTTGACACAGAATGGTCAACGCACTGCATTGTTGATGTTTATTATTCTCTCTACATAATTGTTGGTGAGGATATGATGTTATGGGGCGAATATCATGTAAAAATGTTGAAAAAGTTTATAAATGCAATTATATACAGCAGAGAACAAACTAGCCCTAAAAATTAATAGAAATACAACTATTCCAACCCCCTTTGTTGCATGTTTGGCATCATCACCAAACTCCACATCCAATATTGAGTCCCACTCGATCAGGCTTGTCGAACTGTTCCCATCCTTTTGTCACATATCTTGTGGCTCCACTATCCCGTAACCACGCACCAACTAATATGGTGCTCAGGGAAAGGTAGGAAACAAGTGAGAACTTCATTTCAAACTTCCTAGCAAACTCCTCTTGAGCTTTTGTCGACACAGCTACATTTGACTACATTCCTTTTCCTCCTTTCTTCCTCTCCGGACATAATGAAGCATAGTGTTGTGTCTTATGACAAGAGAAACACTTGACTTTAGTCAAGTTCTTCTTCTTCTTCGGTTGTGAGGTTCAATCCTCACTCCTACTCAAACTCTTTCCGTTGCCATATGCCATTAGAGGTACGCTCTTGTCATCTTCCTATGTGGTGATCTTGCCCGTTGACTGTAACTTAATTTCTTCTTGTATGCAATAATCTCTTAGCCTATCAAATGGGGAAGTTTATCTCAAGCACAGACTCCTTTGATGAACAGATCCCATGCATCTAAGAACCCGTTTAATGCCATATTTACTAGTTCTAGATCTTCCATCTTTTCTCCCACTGTTGTGTTGGCCACTGGAGTGGCACCTAATGATTATATGAAGACTTCATGCCCAAGGATGATCCAAAGGACACTCGTACCATCAGATATTATCAGACAACAAAGTTTTTAAAATCTACTTTTATTTCTCATCATCTTTCTTGTACCTAGATTCCACACCCTGCGGGGAATTGTAATAAGTGATAGTCATAATTATGAATTTTGAATCTGTAATAGGCCTAGGATGTTGGGACTGAATCAGTGAACAAGTACACCCTGGAGTGTTCTTTTTATCTCGTTAATTATCCCTTCTTTTTTAGAGACGGATAATTTTCTAGGTTTTTTCACTCACTTTTTACCCCAAATTCAAGGTGATGATTTGAAGGTTGAGCCCCTAACACATTTTAGTCTCTAGAGTCGATGTATATTACCATACTAGATCACACAACAAATTTCGTAGAAATTGGTTAGGCCTAGGTAGACATTTTTAATTTTTTTAGATTTTTCGCACTATGGAAATTGCTAATAAAATTGTATTTGTAATGTAATAATTTAATAAGTGATTTCTAGAGAAGTTGTATGGGGTAAGAGCAATAAAATTTTCACCTCTCACCCTCAACTTTCTACTATGACACACTTTGAGGGGTTCAAAATGTGTTTTGAACCCTCAAAACCCACTTTTCCTAAGTTTAGTGGGAAATCTGGCAATTAATTAAGCCAAAAATTAAATAAATTGAGAAAAATAAATATCCACACATGCTAAATGTTGTGGAAATAAGGTGGAAAATTATGGAGGAGTTAAAGTGAAGTCCCAAAGTGATGTGGACTCCTAAAATCAAGGAAATGACACGTGCTTAAATAAAATCGAATTTTTGGCATTAAATGAGAAAGTTGTTTACTTGGAAATTCGAATTTGTGAAGTTACTGCACATTTGGGAAGATTTGAGAGAATATTTGGTGGAGATTTTTGTGCGAAATTGTCCCCATATGGGTTACCACCCATCTACACTTGTCATTCCATCATAAAATTCGAATTTGGCATATAAGGGAAGAAGAAAATGATGTTCACTTGCCAGAATTCCATATTTACACTTGGCATTGGAGCTTCATTCAACAAATTCAATTTTTTCTTTGGGATTGTCACCTCATGCCACTTGTTTAATCTCTCTACCTTGGGATTGGCTCCAATGCCATTTGTCATTATCATTCTTCATTGGGATTTGCTCCCAACTCTCTATGTAATAGAGCCATGGGCTCTCATATTGTATCACATGTTATTAGTTATTGTGTTTGCAGAAGCATTGATACCTTGTACACATTCAGAAATATCAATAAAGACTTTGGGGTTTCATTCATGAGGTGTTCCTCCTTTTCGAGTGCAATGAATTGTTGATCATTTGTATAATTCCTTTTACTCATGCTTTGATCTAATTTGTTTTCATATGCTCTTGTAGATTTGTTAATATAGTTAATATATAGGTATCTTGCATTGACATTTGATTTAAAAGTATGTCCTAGGTATAGAATGCTCTAGTTGGTTTCAAATAAATCTCTAAAGTTTTTTTATCATTGTTTATTGTTAAATCTATATGGAACTAATTCTTGATTGAAGTTTTGTAGAGGGAACATCTTGTTGGGATCAAAGAAGCAACCGTTGGGGCAAATCTTTGGAGAGACCAACCCACTCTTGATACATTCTCAAAGGAGCTCTTATTTCTTCTTTGAGCCTTCATAGTCTTATCTTCCAAAGTGGTTTTGCAGGGGGTTTTGGAACATAGCATGTACACAAGCCAAGTACTTCTAAATTTAAATCTCTTTTAAAAAAAACATTGTACTTCATTGCTTTCATTTGCTAGTTAAGACCATGAAGATGGCTAAGCAAAGACGAGAGTTTACTCAAACTCTTTAGCTTAGCCCTTTGTAAATTATAATTGTACATATACATTTTATCTTGTTGATTTTTCCACTAATACTTAACTTATTTTGTAGTCATTGTTTGGATTGTTTGCTAACTCTTGTGTCACAGATTTTGAAGAGCAACCTCCCGCAACATCTAACAAGTGTTTGCAGAACCTTTGGCAAGTGTTGGGGTTTTGATTTCCAAGAATGTTGCGAGCCCTTTTGAGAATTATTTTGGCCAAGTCGAGTTCACTAGAGGGATGCCCATTTTCCTCTTTAAACCATGGGCCTTAAGATGATGTGGACTCCTAAAATCAAGAAAATGATATGTGCTCAAATAAAATCGAATTTCTGGCATTAAATGAGAAAGTTGTTTACTTGGAAATTCGAATTTGTGAAGTTAATGTACATTTGGGAGGATTTGAGAGAATATTTGGTGGAAATTTTTGTGGGAAATTGTCCCCATATAGGTTACCACCCATCTACACTTGTCATTCCATCATAAAATTCGAATTTGGCACATAAGGGAAGAAGAAAATGATATCCACTTGCCAGAATATGATTTTTACACTTGGCATTGGATCTCCATTCAACAAATTCGAATTTCTCTTTGGGATTGTCACCTCATGCCACTCGTTTTATCTCTCTACCTTGGGATTGGCTCCAATGCCATTTGTCATTGTCATTCTTCATTGAGATTTGCTCCCAACTCTCTATATAATAGAGCCATGGGCTCTCATATTGTATCATATGTTACTAGTTATTGTGCTTGTGGAAGCGCTGCTACCTTGTACACCTTCAGAAATATCAATAAAGACTTTGGGGTTTCATTCATGAGGTGTTCCTCATTTTCGAGTGTGATGAATTGTTGATCATTGGTATAATTCATTATACTCATGCTTTGATCTAATTTGTTTTCATATGCTCTTGTAGATTTGTTAATATATAGCTATCTTACATTGACAATTGATTTAGAAGTATGCCCTAGGTATAAAATGTTCTAGTTGGTTTCAAATAAATCTCTAGAGTTTCTTATCATTGTTTATTGCTAAATCTATATGAAACTAATTCTTAATTGAAGTTTTGTAGAAGGAACATCTTTTTGGGATCAAAGAAGCAAGCGTTTGAGGTAGTCTTTGGAGAGACCAACCCACTCTTGATATATTCTCCAAGGAGCTCTTATTTGTTCTTTGAGCCTTCATAGTCTTATCCTACAAAGTGGTTTTGCAGGGGTTTTGGAGCATAGCTTGTACACAAGCCGAGTACTTCTAAATTTAAATTTCTTTTAAAAAAAACAATGTACTTCATTACTTTCATTTGCTATGTAAGAGCTTGAAGATGGCTAAGCAAAGACGAGAGTTTACTCAAACTCTTTAGCCCTTTGTAAATTATAAATGTACATATACATTTTATCTTGTTGATTTTTCCATTAATACTTAACTTATTTTGCAGTCGTTGTTTGGATTGTTTGCTGACTCTTGTGTGACAGATTTTGAAGAGCAACCTCCCGAAACATCTAACAAGTGTTTGCAAGACCTTTCGCAAGTGTTGGAGTTTTGATTTCCAAGAATGTTGTGAGCCCTTTCGAGGCTTATTTTGGCCAAGTCGAGTTCACTAGAGGGCTGCCCATTTTCCTCTCTAAACCGTGGGCCTTTAGAGAAACTTCTTTTCTCTTTCTCATGCTAATTCTTCTCTTTCTAAGTTGCTGAAATTTACATGTAAAATTCAAATTTTAAATCTGAGATTTGTTGGTTTTCAAAAAAAGATTTCTTAGGCCTCGTTACGTGTGAGTTTTGATGAAGGTTTATAGTTGAAGTATCATATGGTAAAGTTTTCCTTGAGGTTTTTTGAGGCCTAGAGAGAGGTTCCCATCTCTTATTTGTAACACCTAATAAAATTCCAAATTTCTTGTGGGAGCTTAGGGTTCTACCCATGGCATCCCTCCTCCTCATTTAGAGGGATGACCTTTATTGGGTGGATTGAATCTCTTTTGTTAGTTTTCTTTTAACTTGCATGCATGCTTGAATTGGGAATTAACACAGCCTCACTATCACATTTCATTTTTTAGGTTAAAGTTTGTTACAATTTCATTTGAGTTTGCATTCTCTATCACATTGTTGCTTGGAGCTACAAGCTTACACTTTACTTTGGGCAATTCATCCTTTACATGCAAGCATTTTATATTCTTAACAAACTTTGATTCGTTTCCATGTACCTTGGTAAATGGTTTCATGAGCACTTGAATACATGCTTCATTTTTATGCTACATTGTTATCTTAAATATTGGAGCAATTTATTGTTAGTCTATTTGAAACAAATTTTACTTTCAAGCAAATTACTTGTAACATTTTAATTCATAACCAATCAATTGATGAGACACCTGCAACACTTGTAAGCTAATTTTATTCCTCCAATTGAAGTTATAATTGCAACTTATGTTGAAGTTAAACACTATTTCATTTTCACTACTTTGAAGCTAAGTTGCACAAAACAGCGAAACATTTCGGAGTTTTCGAAATGGGTACGTTTAGAAACTTCACCTCCCAAAAATGGAAACGTTAGTCGAAACGTCAGCCGAAACGTCATATATGTATATATAGAAAAATATATATAACTAAAAAGTGAAAAACACACTATCTTTGCAAGAAAAAAGGGAATAAGACCCATAGATGACAATTTAGAAGGAAAAGCAATTCTATATTAACTCTCATAGATGATTACATGATGATCGAGTTTTGGCAAGTTTCGGAGTTTTAGGTACGGGTACGAGTACGAACCGAAACGTTGGGTTCCTAGAAGTTTTGTGCAACATAGCTTTGAAGCATTGCAAATCAATCTCTCTTTTGGGGCAAAAACTTATATTCATTTCATCTAGGAATTTTAGTATAGGAAGGCCCCAAGCCTCGTTAAAATTTTACTTCCAACATAAGTTGGTTGAAGTAGACATCCTAGGGACCCTCTACTCTATTGACTCATCACTGTGAGATCCATATCTTTGAGCGAGGGTGAGGTCTGAGGATTGAAGAGTTAAATTGTAACATTGTTGTAGAGATAATTAATAAAATTAACCAAGAGAACTTTCCATTACATTTACTTTACTTGTCTCTTGATGGTTTGAGTTTTCATATGCAAAGTCTATTCCAAAAGCAAGTATAGTAATCCTTTCAAACAGGTGTTTTATTTTCATGCTTCAAGTCTAATTGCATATTGATATCTTGGTTTAGCACTTCCTTTCCTTTACATTTCCAAGTTAATTACTAATTTTTGGGTTTTGGCAAGATATGTTTCACATGTTTTGATTCATAAAGTTGATTATCTCAAAAACATTTTGTATCTTACATATCTTGTGCTAATAATTTTTGTTTACATTTCAGGGTTACTTTATTTTCTCTTTTGAGAGCATTGCATTTTACTTTGAGCAAATATATATTTAAATTGTTGATCAAATTTCTTATAAGGCACTATTTTATGGTTTTTCTCATGTTAATGATTGGCATTGTTATTTGAAGTTGCTCACATCATATTTCCTCATAAATCATTAAAAGTAATCCATTTTCACTATAACGCTCTCCTAGAAACTCACATCTTTTAACTTAACTTTTCATTAGGGACCAGCCCCCTTAGTTAACCTAGGAGAGCTCAAAGGGAGAGAGTCGGGATTAGTGTGGCAGCCCCTTCTCTGAGTTCCCTGCCACCAACCACACCTTGTGGGGTTGAAGGCTTTTCTCACTAACTTGTAGCTAAGTGTAAACGGAAAATGATAACATGTTGCAAGTTGATCAAGAATTTGCACGATCCTCATAAGATAACTCATTATTGAATCAAATTCAGTCATCTGCGTAGTCTAGAGCATATCTGTTAGGCCCCTATACTACTAGTGTAACCCCTTATTGTTATTAGTACAACCCCCTTATTATATTGATGTACCCATGTAGTGCCCATATTGTCACTATTGTGCCCCATTAGAAGCCCACTATTGTTATTATTGTGCCCTTACATTATTATTGTTTATGTCGGCTCTGAATACATTATGACCCCTTAGACTCCATATATATAGAAAGGAGGTATTTTCTATTTGTATCATCCAAGAATTGTTCATTTATGTAATGTAAGGAGGTTGCCCCCTCGAAGAGGTTGAATTCTAAGGCGTTGATCTATCTTTTCTATCTTTTTTGAGCTGGTTTCATAACAATATCTTTTAATATCATCTTCCTATTTATTGTCTTTCATTGGTATAATCCAACCAAGGCTTCGAACGACCCCTTGGTTGTCTACTTATCGGTTATGTGAGACATCAAATAATCCTTCATGGCATCCAAGAATACCCTCTCTTCCTTTATCTCCTTTGCTAGGATGGCCTTCTCTTGAGGATATGAGGGTTCCAAGATCTTGGTCTCGAATCTCCCAGATATCATTTTCCTTGACAACCAAGGTGACCCTAGCCTTCCAAGGTAGGAAGTTTGAAGCTTTGTCTAACCTATCTTCAAACCGAAGACCTACTACAGTGACCTTGTCCGAGAATTTCTGAAGAATTTTTTTCTAGTCCTTTAGGTACCCAAATCTACTTTTCACTGGTACAGTCTCTCATACCCTCAATCTAACCACCACGTTGTTATCCATCACCAGGTTGTAGAAAGTCTACACTAGCTTTGGCATCCTATCTACCTTCTCGATCTCCTCTAGCTCTCAAAGAAAGTCGAGTATTGGTTGTAGTTAATTGCCACCTAGTTCTGTGAGAGAGGACCCCTAACCAGCTCCACTACCTGTTTGCCCTATTGTTCCGCCTCTCATGATGTTGACTAGTAGTTTCTAGTGCACTTGGGGTTGATGTTCCCTACATTCCTATCACAACCGCCTCTGCACCCTCATCCCAACCTTGACCTGATTTGTGGTTGTCGCCCAGCAAGGCTGCCAACCTGATCCCAAGGAAATAGTGGCTTCCTATCACAGCCATGACATTGTCCTTGATTAGTTGTTGTTCTCTGTCTTCGACCTCTAATCTTTTACTACCCAGCCCCCATATGTTTTATGGGTTATTCGATGGCTTTGCGAGCTAATTATATTGGTGTATCGGCACCCTGCGACATCGTTGATCTGGATATATGAAGGGAAGGAAATGAAATACATATTTATAACAAAAATACAGAGATATAGTAAAACTTGATTTCTATTAATAAATGGAATGTGTTGAAACTATAAAAATGCATAATGAAACAAACTCGCTCAAATGGTGGTAGCTCATCTATGAGGAGATGTGACGACTATGCGCATTCACTAAAGCATAATACAATGAGTTTGAAAGGCCCTTTTAAACATAAAGAAGCAATGAGAAAACACTAACATCCAAAAACCTAACCCTAGGAGATGAAACACCAAAGGGTTTATGGCCCCAATGGAGTTAATTGGTAAGTCAACTTCCCGGGGTCATAAATTTTGCATACAATCTATTTCTGGCATGCTCAATAGCCTGTTGGAAAGGTTTAGCCAAGAAGTACATTCCAACCAGTGCTTGTGCCCTCGCCACATCAAAAAAACGTTGTTTAGGGCCTCAAAATAGCTCCAGAAGTCCAAGACCCAAAAAGTTGTGGAAAAATTAATAAGATGGAGAACTATGCTTTGAGCTAGTGGAATTGGTGGGTGGCCACTAATATCCACCTGGATCAATCTTACCCCCTTAGGAAGTAATGGTCTCCATTGGGTTGAGTGCTCCCATCAAATGGGTAAACTTTTGTTGAACTTTGCCCTGGGTGAGCCACTTGCCTTGGTGCAGGAGCTACCCCACTTTGATAACCCGATAAAGTTGGACCCTCTATTAGCAAGTGCCCTTAACATGTGTGTCCATTATCTAATCAATGATTTTGAGCTATGTTAGTGTCAACTACCTTGCTATCTCTGGTGTGCCCACTACTAGTGAAAGTATGGCTGAAATGTCGACATTGAACACTGGGTGTAAGCCAAGAAAGGGGGAGAATACTTAGATCAAAAGCATTGTCACCAATAGCCTTCGTGATGGTGTATAAGGTCCATAGCGAAGTGGACGAAGCTTCTGATAGGATCCTGTAAGGCGCTCTTCCTCCAAATGCAACCAAACCTTGTCTCCCATATGAAATTTGTGTGGCACTCGATGTTGATCATGGCACTGGTTGTACTCATTATTGCCTTTTAGTAAAGTATTATGGACCTGTTGACAAATGTGTTGAATTTGTTCAATGAATTTGGTGGCTTTGTCAATCTCAGAGTGAGCATGGGAAGATTTCCCCTTTGTGGATGCAAGGGGGAGTGCTACATCAATACGACCCAATGGTTGAAATACCAGGCCCACTTGAAAAGGGTTATCGCCAGTTGAGCTATGGAGGGTTCTATTGTAGTTGTGTTGAACATAGGGAGACTTTCATTGCATGTGTGGGGATGCTTGGAGTTATACATGCATAAGATATGCACGATCATCTTGTTGACAACCTTTGTCTGGCCATCAGTTTAGCGATGGAAGTCCATCAATTGGAGATCAACAAGTTGTTATGAGTGTACAGATAATAGGTCTACAAGAAACAGGGATTCTTGGGATTCTCATGCACTCTTCGTTCGAGCACATGGATCATGCGCTCTACAATGAGCACATGTCCCTATGTTGGAGCTAGATGTTACCCACCAAAAGTGGCTAACACATAGAAGAAAATTTTTCTCCTCATTTGATAGCCGACCAGCCAACAACCCTATTATGGCCCACAAATAGCTTTACATCAAAGCTTTCCACTTATGATTCGATCAATGTGCTCTCCCATCTGACACACTTCTTGATGGAAGGTGGATCATATGTCAAAGGGTACACTAACCATTCTTGTAATCATGTGCTTTAATTTAATGTTTTGGGCATACTAGTGTGGATCACAGGCCAAGCTAGAAGATCGACCACTCCTAATTTTGCCCTTGTTCCCATGCTTCACCTAGGAGGTTATCCTCTGCCCCTAGTCTAACGTGACCTCCCCTGAGGTTCTTCCTTTAGGAAGAGCACTAATAGGACACTTAATGAAGTAGCGTGCTCAAGGTAATCCATACTTACCACATTCCATGTTTCCCTCACTAAACACATCCATTCATTGGGTTGGTTGTCATTTATCACTGCGACTAGCACCTTTTATCCTCATCTATGAGTCAGGGCCCAGAAATTTTCCGAAAGAGGTTGATGCAGTTGAAAGAACAATAAAAGTATCTAAAGTGACAACTAAAGAAAAGAAAGATTCAAAGCATGTTATGGACTTGGTAAACACGTGGACAATGTTCAAAATCAACACATTTGTAGATTAATATGGATTTTCCTTACTTGATAATAACTTGTGATATATGTTGCCATTTTATTATTATGTTTTTCTTCTTCATCAAGCAATTACCAAAAACATGAAGATCACAAAACACAAGATATAGGCTCCATGCCAAGGCAAAACCCCACAATTGGGGAAACCCGAACAATCCTCTTTTTATAGAGTCAGATCAAAATGAGACCTTCAAGACCTCCTCCAAGCACAAAGTCAACCCTCCAAAAGCTTTCTTCAATCAAGTCAAAGTTCATCAAGTCAAAAGATGGTCAATCTGCACCAAGTAAAAAAAAAAATGGTCCTGCAACTTAAGGTCTACAACTCAGCCTGCAATTTGCGGCCCTGCAATTGTTGTAACAACCCTAACCTTCTCACACGTGTGAGCAAAACAAGTCAACAATCAAGTCTCCTTCTTCTTCCTTGAGTTTCTCTTCTTTCCTAGGCCTTCCCTCTGCTTTTCTTCTTGCCTTATGCATAGATCGATCTTGCTTGTCACTTTCTCCAAATGAGGACGAAGTATGCCATATATATAGTCATCTAGGAGATCGAAAAGGTGCCCCAACAAGGTCGACTTGTGCTTGGCGAACAAAATTACATTTCTTGACTCAAAATTATAATTTTCTTTCATTACAAAGAGTCCAAATGGGACTATAATACATGAGAAAATTCTCCTCTGACTCAACAAGACCTAGAAGCATGAAGAACATGCTTTGACCTAGACTTTGGGCATGAAACGCATGCTTGAATAAATAAAATTATTTTTCTCTTTTATATAAAATATACAACATCACAATTACAAAAATCATTATGAAGATCGAATCTAGTCACATTCTTCAACAGAAAAAACCCTAGTATGAGCTCTACTCCCCTCATTAGCCATCACCCAGTTCCTCATCATATCATGCTCCATCATAAAGGAACTCTTGAGTGTCCCAACCTTGATAAGCGAGAAACTGCTACATATTTAAGGGATATTGGAAAAGCATAAACTTTAAAGCAAGCTTGATCTCCTAAGTTACGCAAGAAAGAAAGATAAATCATTAATGTAAAAGGCGCACCAAAGGAGTGGAATAAAGCAAGCCAAGGAAAGGGGTAAACATGCCTCCATAATTAGTTATTATAGTACTCAAAGATGTTGGACCCCTCTAGTTGGTACCATGGCTATGACCATCTTCCTTGAAGTCTTGCCCATTTCACCACCGCCATTGTCACATGCATATATGGATTGATGGCTCCATCTGTGACATGTCCTTCCCCTTGAGGGCTTGAAACACCTAATATATTTGAAGGCATAGTCATGCAGGATCCCTAACATAAGTGTGATAACTTGCTTACAAATCCTGACCTAGAAAGATATTGGAAGGCAAGGCTTGTGTGAACTATTTTTATGCCCCTACATTGAATATAGCTTATAATGACACTTTAATGGTTTTTGTCCCTAATGATGTTGATCTCAATTAATCTTAAGGGTATGTTTCAGGTGGTTAATCACTCATGCAACAGAGATACATGGAAGGAAGACTTGACACTTATCCAACACCTCTCAAAGAATCTTTTGCCCATTGTTGAGAGCAAACATTACCTTGTAGCCCAAACATTGCCCTCATGAGATGGATGTTGGGCTTTGATGAGACTCCACATGGTTGTATGCCCCTTGCTACACCTCTAGATGCTAAAACATTTTACCAAGAAGTCAAGGCATTAGATTGTCTGATGATGTACCCAAATGGACCCAGGATACCCCTAGGCTGGCCTTGACCCGATGGATGTTTCTTACTTCTAGAGCCCAAATGAGGTTGATGATCACTGAGATGACTTGGAAGGGCTAGCATGTTATAACTAGATGCCAACACTTGTCTCAAAGCATGCCACATTACCCCCATGTTCCATAAAAGAGTAACATGAGCCTTCTTGGAGATGGCATCGTGGTGGAGTAGCTATTTGGAAATATACCCATGCACTTTAGTCATTTCTTGGAGTGAGGAGTTCATCATGGAGAGCCTTTACTCTCATACGTGTGGGAAATTTTGACGTATTTCTTATGTTTTGAGATGATCTTAAGGTTGGCTTGTGACCTTTAGGCCTAATTGAACGCTCAAGCAAATTTTTTAGGACTTTTACTTGTAAATATATGAAAAGTGACTTGGGTACCCTCATATAAATAGAGGGGTGTCACTTTCATTTATATCATCAGACATTCACAACACCTCTCTCTCCCTCACGAACTGCACACTAGCTCTCTTCTTTATTTCTCTTGGATGCAATGTGATCTTGGTAGAGCGAATTGTCTTGGGAGGGATATTTTTGAATGAAGAGACTTCTCTTGGATTGATGAAGTGGTTCTTGATGGAATGGTGTAAGTTTATTGCCAATTTTCTTCCATTTATGGAATTAGAGTTTCTTTGTGCCATATTAAAAAGTGCAATATCTTTTATGAAATCTCATTTCTTTATGCTTTTCAAAATTAGTCTTTCAAGAATCCGGCAAAGGAACTTTGTGTATGCCTCCTTTGATCTTAAATATCCACTTGAAGAAAGTCGACTAGGTTTCTATGATGTGAAAATTTCATCTATCACGGGAACTGAAAATTATTTTCCTAATTGTTAATTTATTTAACAATTTATCTGCTATGGCAAATATCAAATAATTCACATTGTGATTTTCACCAATGAACTGCAGAAGAAAAATAGCGCTGAAAACTGAGAAAATCTAGCACATACACATAAAAATATGACAGTTATTTTTGGACAGATGTCCCCGAAAAAACCCAACTTGGGAAAACCGATGCAATAGTTGAGGGTTTTTATTATTATGCAGCAATGAGAAATTCTGAGTACAATCTAGATGTTGAAAACTAGCAATCCTGCAGATAAAATACTAGCAAAAATATCTTGAGGGAAATTACCCTCACTCCGAGTAATCTCGACACTTGCTTGTTACTAAAAAGCAAGTCGTCCAACTGGGCTTGCTCACGCTCTGTGTCAAGCTAAAGCTTCCTGCCACATGTTCTACCCGAATCTTCTACTAATCAAGTCGTCTTGCCTGCTATTGACTAGGAAAACGCTTCTCCGGTGCTCTGGAACCTCTCCCGGCCTCTGGAACTGAAAACGTCTTCCTTCCTCAGCAAATCAAACTGCCCAATGAAGCTTCTACCCAGTGAAGCTTCTGCGCAGCTTCCTTCAAAAATTTCGGCCTCTCTGCAAAAGCACTCACTGGATCTGGAAAACTTCCTCTAGCCTCACTCTCTCTACCCCTCACTATTTCTACATCCTTCTCAGCCTTTTCGGAAACTGTTGTTGCTCTTTGGAAATCGAACTACCAAATAAATTGAACCCCACAAGTATCTTCTCCATCTACCCATCAACTTCTTCTTATAATCCTCTGTTGGAGCAACAACGGCCAAGATTAGAACTTAATCAAGGGCCCAGATTAATTCCCTGTCGATCCATGTGAGTTTCTAGAGAATTCTCACCTTATCTCAATTAATATTAATTAATTAACCATATTCTCTAAGTTTAGACTTAGGAAATAATTAAAAATCAACTAATAATCTAATTGAGCCATCTGTAGGTGGAGTTTCCAAAAACGATTTCTGCATTATGGAGAAGTCATGTGTTTTAGCCTCTCCACAAAGTTTTGAGACTAGAACACCTTCGATGCTACAAAAACTAACACTCCCTCTTAGCGAGGAAGGTGTTCTCTCTCTCTAGTGTTACACATCCTGTCACAACACCCTGTTCTGTACCACCCTTTCTCACATTGTTGATGTCTGACAGAAAACTCTGTTGGAAATGACTATGTTGCTCCCTCAGTCACAATGTTGCTCCCTTAGTCAGAGTGTTGCTTCCTCAGTCACTGCGTTGTTCCCTTAGTCACTGTTGTTCCCTTAGTCACTGCGTTGTTTCCTCAGTCACTATCCATCAACCACTACACAACTTCGATGTTGCATCTGTGTTGTTGCTAACACTGCTATATTGTTACAAACTCAACATCTACACTGCAACTCCCTCTCATTTGTTGTTTCTACAACTGCAACCACTGCAACTGAGAAGCATCTGAAATACTAAATCAACTGTGTTCAGCATGATGCGCATGTCTCCTAAGCATTTGACTGCTACTAGCCACTGCACTCTCCACCAAGGAATTTGAGTTGCTGCTGACTTTGCATTGTGCTCCCCAACACTTGACTGCTACTAGTTTGCAACTGTCTGAAATCTGACTGCATCTCTGACATTGATCCATCCTGCTACTGAATACTGTGGGCCCCCGTAACAAGGTAATGATCCATGAGGAGGACACCGCCAGGGACCCTGCAATATCTTTCCATTCTTTGGGACTACAGCTCCAAGTCACCCCACCTCTCTCCTGGAGGTATCGCTGCAAACATGGAAAACTCTTCCTCCAGCTTGGAGGACAGCTTGTCAATCTCAGCGAACACTACTGCCTAGTCCTGCTTCTCCCGCTTGTCCTTCTTCCTGTGAGGACACTGTGTGTTGTAGTGACCGAACTTACCACACTTGAAGCACTAGACCTTTGACAGGTCCTTCTTCTTCTTCTGCTCCCCCTGCCCCTAACTGGGACTCTTAAATGTTAGGTCAACATTCTCCTCCTCACCCTTCAGTCCCTTGTTGCTATTGTCGTTGATGGTACTCTTTAACAGATCCCTCCTCAACTCTATTGTAGATCGGACCACGTCCTATCCCACTTCGACAAGGTATCTCTTCCCAAGATACTCTAGACAAATACATGCCAATCCTATGAGACACTATTCAATGTCAATCTTACAAGCTTTGTGGGTTGGGGTGCCTCCCCAACCGTTGATCACTGATCTCGGACCTCCTGAATCCGAGTGAGAAAGGCATCTATGCTCTCGCCCTTCTGCATTCTGGTGTTCCTCAGCTTTTCCTGCAGAAACATCTTTTGCTGCTCAGACGAACTCTGAAATAGTTCAAAAAGAGCATCCCACATCTCCCTAGTCATTCCCTTATCTGTCACATGTGTGAACAAATGATCTCGAACACCATCCAAAATCATCCTCTTTGCCTTATCCATTTTTTTCTTGTACTCCTTCAGCTAATCGGGGTCTTGGGGAACTGCTACCACATTTTCTGCATACGTCTTCAGGGCATGTTCATTTAGAAGGAAGAACAACTTAGCCTTCTAGATGACATAGTTGGAGGATCCCTCCAACTTGTCCTGATCTGATGCAGGGGAGGCCCTGCAAAACCCAGAATCTTTCTCTATCTAGCACATCCACATGCATCTCATATGTAATTTAACGTAGTCTTTATTAAAAATCGACCAACCAAAGTATGCAATATACGCATCAACCCCACTACCATAAGTAGTGCACTTACATAGGAAACCTATGAGTTATGCCCAATCCACATATATGGATTCCTCACTAGTGCCATAAACTCATTGAAACCCAGAACGACCAACGCAACAATTACCCAAGGTGACGGTATCTATGACTCGCTTCGTCTAATTGCTTCCTGAGCAGCCAAAGCCTGACCTACAGTGAACTCTGTCTCTGACTTAACCTGCCTCCGTAGAGACTTGCGTTGAACTGGCGTAGTTAAAACATTTGAAGGTGAACCCCTTCCCAAGTGTTTGAAACAAGCGGATTCACTGAAGACGAGGACCTTCTCTCCAAGAGAGAACCAGTTGTACCAATACCATCTGTTAATGCAGAGGACAGAGTGGCCTCGATGTTATCCGGTTTTCATCCAAACGTAATGCAGCCATAACAGCAAGCAGCTTCAAAGACGCAGAACGAGCATCCTTTATAATAGCTCGAATATCTACCTCCCATTCCAGAGTCTTGGCATCGATTCATTATCTGACTGAAGACAATCGGAAACCTGTCCTTCATGCGAATAAGCACTTTCCCAGCTTCTTCCCTGGCCGCCTTCTCCACAACATTTCTTCCATAATCTTTAAGGCTTCCATAATCCGCCCGACAGCTATGTAGCAATCCGCTAGTTTAATATACAGCATGCGGGTTGACTTTAAAATACACACAATCTTGGTTTTTGATACCCTCCCATCGTTGGGAATTTCCTTCCAAACACGTCTTTCCAACTTGGATTGCAATCATATCATATACCAACCTGTCAACAACGATTTGAATTGATTTTAAATTAGACGGCAGTTAGACCATAAAGCGTTAACCTCCAACACGCACTGCCGAGGTTGAAAACCAATCACCATAAGAAATTTACAGTCATGTTCTGCGCAAACAGGTAGAGACCACAGAAAAAACACACAGTCATATGATTATTGGATACAAACAATTGCGCCATGTGAATCTGCCGAATTTTCCAAACTTTTACAACGATTTTAAACTATATCCATTAACACTATAACATCGAGCATTTGAATACACATCGCCATCAAACCATAAGATACATGCATAATATCAGAAGATCCATTACACTAAAACGCTGGAGAGGTTTTAAAATTATACTTTGGCACGCTCCTCCCTGTCTGCTGAGAGCTTAGCTGCCTTCTTATTTATAATTATAATGGATACATACATAAGGAATAGATCAGGCCTTATCTCCTAGAAAAGCATGATTTTTCCCTTTTTACACAAGGATTTAAAGCTGGAAGCTTTATTCCCCATTTTATCCTAATTTTAACTGGAAAAACATAGAAATTCTATCCCCATTCTTTTTTTCTAACTATTCTCTCATATTCTTTTTCTAAATAAAAGAATATTTACAACAAAATATCTAAAATTATCACACCCCCTCTTTATTCTATATTTACAAATGAGTATGGTCTTGATGCTCCCACATCATGATCTCTAAAGCCCTGTTGTGGCCATCTCTAAACCTGTCGAAAACTCCCTATTTCCCTCTGCTTGGTTGTTGGTTCTGCTATACGCACTCCCTTCTAGAGTGAGGAAAGTTGCACTCAGCTATTACCAATCTACTACTAGAAAATCGAACTTTTGAAAATCGAAGTCCCCTGAGAGAAATTTTTTGTCTATTGTGTGTGTTTTTCTCTTCCTCCCAACACTGATTCTGATGCTGCAAAACCCTGTGTCTAACCAAAAATCTGCTCAGTGAAAAATCTAAGTTGTTGTTGCTCCCTTTGACTGTCAAAATCACTATTCTAGGCAAATCGATTTGTTTGCCAAGCAACAACTAAAAATCAAACCCTTGCCCAGCAATTCGATCTGTCTGTCAAGGTACTGCGTAGCTTCTGAGAACTTCGACTTGTTCCCTCTAAACAGCGAAATTCCCTTCTCCGCTTCTGAGCTTCCTGGCTAATCACTCACACTCTGATACCATGTGAAAACTTCATCTATCACGGAAACTAGAAATTATTTTCCTAATTGTTAATTTCTTTAACAATTTATCTGCTACGACAAATATCAAATAATTCACACTATGATTTTCACCAATAAACTGCGGAAGAAAAATTCCGTTGGAAACTGAGAAAATCTAGCACACACATAAAAATGACATTGTTACTTTTGGAAACATGTCCCCAGAAAAACCCAACTTGGGAAAACCGGTGCAGCAGCTGAGGGTTTTTACTATTATGCAGTAGTGAGAAATTCTGAGTACAATCTGGATGCTGAAAACTAGAAATCCTGCAGAGAAAATACTAGCAAAAATATCTTGAGGGAAATTACCGTCACTCCGAGCAATCCCGACACTTGACTGCTACTGAAAAGCAAGTTGTCCAACTGGGCCTGCGCAGGCTCTGTGTTAAGCTGAAGCTCCTTGCCACACATGTTGCACAAATCGTCTGCTAATCAAGTCGTCTTGCCTGTTGCTAGCCGGGAAAACACTTCTTCGGCACTTTGGAACCTCTGCCTGAACACTGGAACTGAAAACGTCTTCCTTCCTCAACAAATCGAACTGCCCAATGAAGCTTTTGCACTGCCTCTATGTAGCTTCCTGCAGAAATTCAAGTCTCTTTGCAAATGCACTCGTTGGATCTGGAAAACTTCCTCCAGCCTCACTATCTTTGCCCCACTGTTTTTGGTCCTTCTCTGGCTTTCCAGCAACTGTTATTGCTCTCTGGAAATCGAATTGCCAAAGAAATTGAACCCCACAAGTATCTTCTCCATCTACCCATCAACTTCTTCTTATAATCCTATGTTGGAGCACCAACGGCCAATATTAGAACTTAATCAAGGGCACAGATTAATCCCTTGTCGATCCATGTGAGTTTCTAGAGAGTTCTCACCTTATCTCAATTAACACTGATTAATTAACCATATTCCCTAAGTTTAGACTGAGGAAATATTTGAAAATCAGTTAATAATCTAATTGAGCCATCTCTAGTTGAAATTTCCAAAAACAATTTATGGGTTCTGGGGAACTCGTGTGTTTTAGCCTCTCCACAAAGTTTCGAGACTAGAACGCCTTGGATTCTATAGAAACTTACGTAAGATAGGTCTTTTAATCCTCCACCCTCTTCATCCTAGTTCCTCTATCATTGATCTCACTATCATTCACTCCATTACCCAATTGAGAGAAGGCACTAGACTAGTTTTTAGTGGTCATTTTTGTTAAGAAATCTAGGGCAGAGAGTTAGAGTATTTATTAACTTGATTTCTCTTTAATCCTTGACATTTTCTTGTGATTTATGTTAGGACATTTTCATCATTATTTAGTTATGTTCATCATCAAGACAATGCCAATAAGAAGATTACAATGCAAACACAAGAACACCAAATGTATGCTACTAACCACGAGAGGAAAACCCACAAAAAACTTTTCTTATAGAATCAATTCAATGAAGACTTCCAAGACCTTGACCCAAGACCAAACCTTCCAAGAGATGAGCCAACCAAACCGCAAACAATATCTCTACAAATTCTAGACTGAGGAACCCCTAGGTTCTCCAACAAACTCGCACATGTACGGCCTCCCCCTGGCAATCTCGGCCTCCACAAGGAATCTCGGCCTCTCTCAGAGAAACTTGGCCTCTCCTAGAACCCTCACAACCTCAATAGCTCGACCTCCCTGTCTACAAAAAAACGCTAGTATAATTCCTCCTCTAGATCTCAGAAACTAGAAGAGTATTGATGAAAGAAAACTCTGGAAATATTCATTGCTTCAACAGTTGTTGAAACTATCTCTGGTGCCAAATCCTAATGATCATTATCATGATCTCCAAGGCGGCCCATAGATTTTCTTTATAATCTCTTGTTGAGAAGTCAAAGGCCTTCTAGATCTGAAATGCTCTTATCGATGCCTAAGATCACTTAGAAACTCTACTTAGTCTCTACAGGAAAATCGACCATGTCTCAATTATTACTAATTAATTAATCTATTCCCCTAAGTTAAAACTTAGGTAAATAATTAAAACTAATTAAGAAATTTAATTGAGAAATTTATATTCAAAAGAATAACTTGGGCTTGGATTTATTTTTTGCTCATGTTCCTAGCTTCATTGACACCACATAAGGCTAGAACACCTGTCTAAGCTACATCAACCAACACTCCCTCTTAGCGAGGAAGGTGTTCTACATTCGACACCATCATGCTCCATGCTCACATCTACAACATCTATCACCTTGAGTACCCAATGGCCCATTCAACTATGCCACAGCTCTCTTGGACTACTGTTGCAAGCGATGAGTGCAAGCTCATCATCTATCTGTCTAGAAAGCTCATCTACAACTGTCGTTGTCTGCTTCTCACCCTCCTTGTCACATTTCTTCTTGTGTGGGCAATTGTTGTGGTAATGGTCAAACTCGTGACAGTCATAGCACTTGATCTTCGAACATATCTTTCTTCTTTTCCTCCTTGGAGATGCGACCTTTATTGGATCTCTTCTTCACTTTGCCCTTGCTCACAACAGCAACATTCTTGTTGCCATCTCCCTTATGCTCGAAACTGCTACTAGTACCATCGTTGCCTTTCACAAGGCACAATCGAAGCTCCTCTTGTGTTAAGTTGTTCCACAAAAGTTCCCAAGTAGGAAAACCAAATCTTTCACTAACCACTTGCATGAAAACATTCCACTACTTTTGAAACCCATTTAAGGTTGTTCTTGTTGACTACTGGAGTAGCACCTGATGATTATGTGAAGACTCCATGCCCAAGGATGATCCAGAGGACACTTGTACCATCAGATGTCATCAGTCAACAGAGTTTTTTAACTCTACTTCCATCTTCTCATCATCTTTCTTCTTTGTACCCAGATTGCACACCCTGCGGGGAATTGTAATAAGTGATGCTAGTATGATGAGTTTCTTGAATTTGTAACAGGCCTAGGATGTGGGACTCGATTAGCAAAAGAGTACACCTTGGAGTGTTGTTTTTATCCGGTTAATTATCCCTTCTTTTTCAGAGGCGAATAATTCTCTGGATTTTTTCACTCATTTTTACCCCAAAGCCGAGGTGACGGTTTGAAGATTGAGCCCCCGACACATCTTAGTGTCTAGGGTCGATGTATATTACCATACTAGATCACACAAAAAGTTTCGTGGAATTTGGCTAGGTCTAAGTAGGATTTTTTAATAGTTAAAAATTTCCCGCAAAACAGGATTTTTTAATTATTTTCTATGTAAAGGCATAAATAAGTGGCCTTAGGAAATGTCTGGGGCGTATGACCACTCGAAATTCATCCTCAGAGGCCCAGCATTCTCCTAGAGCCTACTTTGGGGGCCAAAAAATGACATAGAGTCCCTCAAAAGCCGATTTTTCAAGTGACAGTAGCAAAAATGAAGAAAAAATTCAAAAAAATGAATAAAATAATTGGAAAATTTTATAAATTTTTCCAAAGTCAAAATAAGTCAAATTTTGACATGGAAATTATGCAGAGAATCAAGGGTGATGTGGCAAGCACGTGGGACCCACCAAGAAAGCCACAGGCTCAAGTCAAAGTTTCAAATCGAAGTCAAAGGGTAACGCAGTCAACAAAGTTCCACGTTGAGGTTCATAAAGCACATCGTATGGCTAAAGTTCAATAATCAGATTTAATTCAAAATCGAATGTTATAAAAAGTCTTAAGGTGGAAAGTAAATGAGTGGGGAGGGGACCCACCTCACCCCTCCAAATATATGCATAACTCAGCCGCAGCAAATACACGTAGGCCACAGCATATTACACGCTGGCCCGATCGATTTTTAACGCAGTTGTCACAGCTTCCACGCAGGTCAACTCAGCATGTTTACGGTCAGCAAGTCAACGCAGGTATATAAGCAGATATCCCAGCAGTTTACGTGGATATCCCAGCAGTTTACGTGGGCAGTCAGAGCGGTTTACAAAGGCAGCCGAGATCAGCATATACGCACAGCCACATGTCCATTTTCCAACCGCAGTCAAACAGCAGTCCACGGGCAGTTAGAAGAGCAGTACGTAGTTTGTTGGAAGACTGTTGGCTCGTTTTTCGAAGGCATTCACTGCAGTTTGATTTCCACACTTCGCAGTCAGCTTGACACTTGCCATTCTACTTGCTACATTGGGATTGTCACTTGCTACACTTGTCATTGTCTCTTGGCATTGGGATATCCTCCCATTTCTCTATTTATAGGAGCCTTGGGCTCTTATTGTATCATCATAGAACGAGTTGTTGGGCTGGCGGAGACTCTGCTGGATTGTGTACTTACCTTTCATATAAATAAATAAAAAGTCTTTGGGGTTACTGGCTTCTTTTGTGGTGCATGCTTTGGTTGATGAGGTATACCTGTGTCGTTTGATGTTATTATTCATTTGATCTTACATTTGCTATCTAGTTGTTTTTCTTTGTGCATTTGCCTGTGGGCATTATTGTCTAGGGAGGAGAAATTTGCAGCTATCTCAAATCTCCTTTGGGCTTGGTATATTTTGTGCTCTCGTTGTAGCTTGTCATTGTCGGTTCAATGACAAGCTCAACTTGGCCTCTATATGCCAAGTCTCTTTTGCACTAACAATTGGTTTGCAGGCATTTGTTATTTAAGGACAGGTTGCCAACTCTATTGAAGTGTGAGGACTTCTTCGGCTGGAATAGTCACCTCTAAGGATATCAAGGGTCCCACAAGTTGTTCAAGCCAGCAATCTCATAAGACATCAAAAGATTTATTTAAGAGGGGGTTTCCTGAGCCCTTTGCTTAGCTTTTATCTTGAAAAATTATCACATATTTTCTTCTTTCATTTGAAATCATTTGACTTGATTTTGAGCAAGCAAATAAAAAAAATATAAAAAAATAAAAAGTTTTCATTTCTTAGAGAGCAATGCTTTGAAGGCACTGGTTGTAATTGTTTTTCATGCTTATCTTATTTATTTATGGCTATTTCTCATATCAGGTGTGCTTATAGATCTTAGATAAATAATCTATTTAACTCTAACAATTCTCCTAGAAACTCGCATCTTTGTTTTTTTTAGCTTAACTTTTCATTAGGGACCACCCCCCTTAGCTAACCTAGGAGATAGCTCAAACGGAGAGAGTTGGGATTAGTGTGACAGCCCCTTCTCTGAGTTCCCTGCCACCAACCACACCTTGTGGGGTTGAAGGCTTTTCTCACTGACCTGGTAGGTAGGTGCGGGCGGCAGGGTCAACAGAGTGTATTTGAGAAAATACACACCAAAAAGCGCAACAGGTATAACTTTGAGCTCAAGCCTTCAGTTGAGCAAGTACACTTATTGTAATTTTTAATTTTTAATTTATGACCTTCAAGTGTCAAGAGTCAAAAGTCAAGACTCATTACTTTTTTTGACACTCTTACAGGTTGGAGTTCGCACACCTCAACGATTTGGTGTATGTGCATTACAACATCCGACTTCGAGTGAGGCAAATAGAATCACCAATGGATCCAGATGCCATTTCCTTAGACAATATTGATGTATTGTCTCCGCGGAGGGTGGAGTCTGAGGAGCCCATATTGGAGGAGTCACCTTCACGGTTAGAGCCAGTGGCAGATGATCCATTAAAGCAGGGGCAGCAAGAGGAGGACTCTGAGTCAGAGGAGAAGCAGCACTTAGAGGAGGAGCAGGAGGAGGAGGAGGAGGACACTTCGGGAGCATCAGCATCAACACCATCTGCTATAGATATAGGAGAGCATAGCCCCATACCTAGCACTCATTATTTGACATTAGGTGCAGAGGCAGGGTCAGGGCCTTCTGCTACTAGGGGCAAGGGTGGCAAACAGCCCATCATGTTTTCCCGTAAAAGGGGGAGAGGGCAATGATTTCAGATAGATAGCTGCTAGTTTTATTTGTTATGCTACATATAACTCATGATGATGAGATACTTTTATATATGTGATGTTATTTTGTATTGGTTCTCCACATTTGAGTCCTTGAATGGACAATTATCAGGGATCAGCAGGATTTGGTATCGCCTTTGATATATCATTTCTATTTGACATCATATATATCAGTGTTTTCTTCATATTTATGTGCCAATGTGTTTATTTCATGTTGTTATTGCTTTATATGTTTAAAAATCTGAAGAAAAAAAAGTGAATATATTATGCGTTTTTTATGCTTGCCGATATTTTCGCCGATATTGCCGATAAGATATTTTCTGGACCCTCGTCGATATTTTCCCGATACCGATATTATCAACACTACTTTTAACATAATTCACACTGTTTAAAATTTAAATATTTAACATTTTTGCAAATAGTACATCATAATTTGATTATTTATCCATTACAGTTTTTCATTGGTCCCTTCTGAACTTGTTATAACAAGCATATCACATCTGCCAAACTACCAATACACCAGCCTACTCCATCAGCCCAATTACCTCTCAAACTCACACATACCAAAATCAAGCCCTAAAATTCAAAAAATCACTTAGAGGAACTGAGAGGGCAGGGCACCGTCACCTCAGCAACCTTCTTCACACTTTAGGCCACCTCTCCTTTGACTCAAGGTTGGCTGCCCTATAATAGACTTGCTGGAATTTAGGCTAGAAGTGTAAGGTGAAATGAAAATTAAATTAAATCAAAACAGATTTGGAAAAGAGTTAAGGAACCAGAGCGATTAAGCTCCAAGGGATTTCTCCCAAATCCAACATTCCAAAATGAAGGAGATAACAAACCCTTATATAGGTTTGAACAACTCTTTTCTCCAATAAAATAATATCTTCCTTATTTTGTTTCCAAGGAAAATTATTAGAAAATAATAGAAAATATTACAATAAAGTCTAAATGGGTGAACTAGGACCAAAATACCCATATAATATGCCCTTATATAGGCTTGAACAACTCTCTTCTACAGTAAAATCATATCTTCCTTATTTTGTTTCCAAGGAAGAATATTAGAAAATATTACAGTAAAGTCTAAATGGGTGAACTAGGACCAAAATACCCATACAATATTCTAAATAGAATATGCTAGATGAATGTAATGCAACATGTCATCTTCCTCAACCTTCTCCATCATGCATGGTATGTTTAGAAATCTAGGGCATCAATAGTTAGGTGGCTTCTCTATTTATGATAATTGCTTGTGATAGTCTTTTTACTTCTTGATTAGGATCTTCTTCTTGAGTTAATATTGTGTTATTTTCATCAAGACAATTACCAATTCATGCAAAATAAAGAGACAAGAGACACAGTATATAGGCTTGTCAGCCAGGGCCAAAACCTCTCACTCTTTGAGAGGAAAACCCAAATGAAATTCTTCTTATAGAACCTTCAAGTGACGAATACCAAGTCCATGACAAAGACCCTTGACACTAGAGTCCTCCCAAGACCAAGTCACTAGCCTCCTCTCCAACGCTACTCTTCCTTTTCTCCCTTTTGGCTTTCTTCAGAATTTCGGCCTCTTCTTGTAGATCTATGGCTCCTCTTCTTGATAACAGAACCCTAGATCAGATTTGTTCCTTCAATAGTCCCTTCAAGAGGGATATTCTTTCCCTATATTACTTGGATTGCTTCAGCGAAGATTTCCACCCAAACAAGAATACTTCTAGGTGACTGCAATCCTCGATTCTCCCTTGCCAACTTCGAAGCTGCAGCCTTCGCATGTGTGAGGATACACTTAGCCCAAAACAGTCCTTAATGATGCCTCTCTCCTTCGCTATCCTTCCTTCGTTCCTTGTTGACTTAGAGGCTCTTTCTATCATGATTTGTGCACTTGTGATGAGCGACTTGCTTCATCGAATTGCTTGCTTCCAAATGAGGCCGAGCATGGGTATCATATATAGTCGTTTGTCCATAGCAGTTAGGACGACATGATCTCTCAGAGTAGGCCAACTTCACCTTTCTAAAATTATCCCTTCGTTATAGGCCGACTTGAGTGAGGGCTAGTGACAAGGTCTTGGAAGATTACTTACAAAGACAAATATGACTTTTTACAATGTGTAACATGCCTTCATTACATGACAATGACTCTTTAGACTTTTATGACTAGATGGCAATATCCCTAAGGGCTCTCACTGGGAGCCTCAACTAAAAATTAATCTCTTGCTCATGAAACCCATGATGCAAGCATTAAAATAATTTTATTTTTCTTCTTTACATAAAAATCACAATTACATGTCATTATGAAGACCGAACCTAGTTACACTTTTCAACACAGTTACTCATAATGGTACTTCGTCATTCTCAATTTGAAGAATTTCTCATAAGAAGAATCAGATTAGTAACCTATTTGTATAGCATCATATCAACAAGCATTGTTACATAGCAAGGCCTTGACTAACAACTCTATCCCTCCACAAGATTTGAGCTCAATGTTGTCGAGACCAATGATTTATAGACACTCTCATCATTGTTTCTCCCAGAACATACCCCGCCCGGGTTCCCAAGGTGTGTCCCATCATGACTATTCTTATCTTGGATGCCCAATCCTCAAAGAATATCAGTCCTCTACAACTACTCTTCTCTTGGATGCCCTATCTCATCCTCAAAGAGCATTAGATGCCAAATGATTACCCAATCCTCCATTTTGTCTTCCTGGGCGAAGACCAAAATGATGTGTCTATCTCTCCATCTTAATTAGGGAGGACAATATTATATATATATATATATATATATAAATTATATATATAATATATATATTCCAATAAAGGAATATACTCATTCCTACAAGAAGGAATGTACCTAAGCTCCCTCTTGGCTTAGGAATTTCCAAGTTTCCTCCAAGTAAGAAACTTGTTTCCAGGCTCCCCTTAATTAGGGACCTACAGCAGCTTCTCAAGTGGAGATGATGGGACAACCAGCTGCTTGAAGAACTCCTTCCTTCGATGTCATGAATTTCTTTGCCATGAAGTCTTCATCTTTTGCGACTTCTTCATAGGGTACAAAACATCCATCACTTTCATCCATGATTCAATCATGTCATCATTCCTTTCATCAGAAAGTGATCCATCAGTCTACATCTGGCCTTGCTTCACGTCATGTTGCATTCTTTATGTTATCTTCTTTGGAAGGGTCTTACATCCTTCTACATTATCTTCTTGAAAGACATACATAGTTCTTCCCTTGGCAGCCCTGCATAAGCCCATCCAGATACTTGTTCATAAATAAGAAATGAAAACTTAAATCATAATTACCTTTGTGATGGCCTTTCATCACGGCATCTTCCTATAGGCATCAGCATCCACCGTACACGTTGACACATCTCCTAAAGATTTGTATTGTCAAGGGTCTCCATCTTTTCCGTGTTGGAATTTCTAAGTCTAACCGTCAGAAATTCTTCCTGGACTATCTAATTTATTTCTTCCTACTTGTTCATTTACTTAACAAGTTATTTACCATTTAAATACTGAAAATAAATACAAGTACAGTATCAACACATACAAATCATAAACTGAAAGAAACAAGCACACAAGTGACACCGTTGTTTTTGGACTAATGTCCTCGGAAAAACCCAATGTGGGAAATCGGTGCAGCTATTCAGAGGGTTTTATTATTATGCAGTTTCAAAATACTACCAGGGTGCCAGAAATGACTCACCCAACATAGAATGCCCTCGACAGCAGTATCTCTCAGTCGGAGACAGATATTCCAGCTAAATCACCGGATGAACAATCCCACAGCAACAATACAGCTTTCTACTACTCTGCGTCACCCTGATAGGGACTGTGTCACCCTATCTAGCTCTCGAGCTCCAATATATCCCACAAAATCTCTCAGTGCCGCCTCTAGGGTCTACATCAGCCTATCTGGCCCAATGTTAGCCTCTCGGGGCTCTGCGACAACCTCTAGAGCCTCTGTGTCTCACGCGCTAGCCCTCCTCAGGCTCTGCAAAGCTCCTAGTTGCCTCTGCGTGGTCTCTAGATGGCTCTGCATCAACCCTCTCCCGGCTTCTGCATTGATGCTCCCAATACTAACTCTACCTCTCTGCTATGTATTCACTGCTCCTCAGCTACAACTCTGATCACTCCTTCGATTTCCCCAGCAAACCCTACCCTAGAAAATCAAATTCTTGATCAACTCAGTGTGTTCTCCAACTTACCCTCAAGCCTCCTCTTATACTTTTCTCGTTGGTCCATCAACGGTCGAGATTAAATCGCTAATCAATGGCTAAGATTAGATTTGGCTTGATCAATGACTTTTGGACCATCCTAACTAAGTTTTATACAATGTATTAAAAACTAGAACCGGTGACAGGACCGGTCCACCTAATGAACCGGGTTTCAAACCGGGACTAGTCAGGTCTAAGCGTACCGGTTTAAAAAAAATACATTAAATAATTAATTTTTAATGAAAAAAACTATTTTTAAGATTTAAAACCATGATTCCAAGCCAATAGAAACAAAATATGCAAGGTTTGCTCATCTATATACCATGTAAAGGTGAATATATCAAAATGGCATCGAGTGCAATACATATCTGCAACAAAATACATAATCAATGAGGTTCTAAATGGCCTCTAGAGTGTGAAAGCAATGTTCTAAGCTATGGGGTCACTGAACTACTACAAGTCTACATATCAATGATCAACAACATGATCACTCCTCATCATGATCAAACTCATCACCACTACAAGACAAGAGATCATCAGCATGAGCTACATAAATAATATGCCTCCGAGTTTGAGGACTTCTAAAACTCCTCTACAACTTTAGTAGTAGCAAAAATAGACATCAAAACTACAAATCACCGATCAACATGGTCACTCATGAAACTCATCATTGATTCAACGCTACTAGAAATATATAAACATCATCAACAAGAGATACATGAACATCATCTAGCTCAAACTCTTCAGACTTGGATTGCTCAACCTTATAACATGATAGAAATTGAAAAGGTTTAACATGCCTAGCCAATGATTTTGGTTTGAATGAAGGGTTCATCTCCTCAACCTAATAATGTGGTAGAAAACGATTAGCATGCCTAACCAGTCGTTTTCCTTTGAGTGAAGGGTGCATTCTTGATAAGGCCATGGTAGAGGAGTTCAACTATCAGTACCACCAAAATCAACAAAGTTCAATAATCAATGCCACCACGATCAAGGTTCTTACAGAGCATCATGCTCTTCATCAAATGCCAATCTCATACCCTCACGCATGATAGAATCAAATGGAAACATTGCAAACCCCCAAACCATGAAATCCTGAAAACCATGAAGTCTGTTGAACTTTGAGAGAAATCTAAAACTCTAGTTTCTGCATATGAAATCCAACGAGGTCGAAACCACTCTCAAACATCCTGAGTCATTTCATGGTAATGTTAAAAATTTATGTAAAAGAATGAAAATGAAAATTTAAGGAAATGTCACTTTTACTTCAAGAATTTAACATTACCATTAATTGCCAACATTGCTAGGGTTGAGATGTGTCAGGAAAATGAGAAGGTAGGCATGTTTTTCTTGGAGGGACTATTTTTGGAGGAAAACCACCGCAAATTTCCCTCAAACCAGCTTCAAAACGCACAAAAATGCATTTTTTGGGGGTTATAGTTGCCCTGGCAATAAACCAACCATTTTGACCACAAACCGGGCGATATAGTTAGGACCAATTAGGGCAAAATAAAGGCGACATGAGGAATTAAACTAGCTTTTTAAGCTGATTTAACCCAATGGGCTTGCTAACCGGCTGGTTTGACCGATTACCGGTTCAGACCAGCCAGTTTTTAAAACATTGTTTTATATTAATTCACATTAATATTTTATTTTTCCCAGGTTTAGACTTAGGAACTCCATTAAAAATATTAATTATTTTAATATCTCTTAAACTATTTAGATTCTAGTTTAATCATTTCTGAGTCTTGGAGATCTCATGTGCTATAGCCTCTCCACCAATTTTTGTGGCTATAGCACAACTGATGCTACCCCAAATCAACACTCCCTCTTAGCGAGGACTATGCTCTAGCAATACTCCACACTAAGTATCACCCTGATCATCCAGCATTGGTCCCTATGCTGATGCCAAGCCTCCTCGCCCAACATCCTCTGTACTACTACCCATGGCCCTGCAACTGCCACTGTTGCATCCATATGGCAACTCCCTCTACATCCGTGCTACTGCCAATGGCCCTGTCACTGCCACTACTTCATCTGCACTGCATCCCCTCTCGTCATGTTGCATCATGTTGCCCATAGCTCTGCCACTGCTAATTGTTGCACTGCAACTCAGTTACTGAGAAGTAACTAACTAATCCTCCCAACTCTGACATCTTTGTCAGGCTAGAGACACTCCCGACGCTGAAGCTCCCTCTACCACTGACAAGTGCTCCCTCTCTGACCTCTGCGCTTCTACAACAACTCCATGCATCTCGCATTGCTTCCTCACGTTGCCCTGGGACTCCTGCACTGTAGCACTCTTTGTCGCTCCACCGCATCCGTCTCTACCAACATACGCTAGTCCTGCTACTCCTCTTTGGGGCTCCCGTAGCCAAGTATAATCCAAGAGGTTGGGTACCTCAAGGATCCTGCCCCTCATCGCCTGTGATCCGTCTGACTACAGCTCGATATCTCCCCACCTCTTCTCTCGAGGTGCATGAGCACTCATGTCACAGTCGTCATCAGTCTCCACTTCCTTCTCTGCCTTAGCCGGCGCAGCCTTGGTCTCAGAAGCCTCTCCCTGGCTCTTCTTCCTAAGACACTAGTTCGCATAGTGACCCAGTTCCCCACAATGGAAGCACTTGACCTTGGAGAGGTCCTTCTTCTTTCTTTTCTCCTGCTTTCCTATAGATGCGAGAGTTGCATCTTCTTCTTCCTCCTTCTTGATTCTGAACCCTTTTCCGCTACTCCCCGCCTTGGACACCCATCTAATCTCTTATTGACGAAGAGCCGCCCATAGTTCCTCCCAATCTGGAAGGCTCATCCTGCCCAATATGCTCTGGACAAACACCTCCCAATCCTCTGAGACTGCGTTCAATGCGGTCCTCACCACAATTCCTGATCCGGTGTGGCCCCTATGGAAGTTAGTTGATCACGGATCTCCTTCAATCCACAGCGGAAGACATATATCTACTCTCCCTTCTGCATCTAATATGACCGCAGTTGATTTTCAAGTAACATCCTCCTCTACACAGAAGTATGCTGGTACAATTTCTTCAGGGCTTCCCACATCTCATTTGTCGTTTCCTTCTCGGCAATATGTGGTACCACATGATCCTTGACACCATCAAGGATGATGCACTTTGCCCTAGCTATTGCATCCTCGTACTTGTCATTTTCAGTTGGGTCAACCAAGATCGCTATTGTTTTCAAGGCGAACTGTTTGATGCGATACCTGTCCAAAATGAACAAGATTTTGGCCTTCCAGACTACGAAGTTTGAAGTTTCGTCCTGTCTATCCTAATCTCCTAGCCCATTCACTGCCATTTCGTTGCTCCTCTTTCAACTCTTTCAAGTCTCTCCACTTCTCATGTGGAATTTCTCAGTTTGACTCCCTTTGAGCCTCGATTTCCCTTCTAGAAATCCCTCTACCAATGTCGAGATGCCCCACTCCGGTCGTTTGTGCAATTGCACCATTGATCTGGATTTCTTGGCTAGAAATCCTCGGCAGCAATTCCCTCCTCCTTGGTCTTGCCCTGTTAGGTACTGTTCTAACCACAGTACCCCACCAGCTTCACTCCGCAACTTACCCACAGCCTCCTATGCCACAGCAGTCTGAAGGTTAGGCTCTTTAGGCTCTGCGCAATCCCGGCACCGGCACAATCTGCACCTCCTAGCCACAACATCGATCCTTCATGACTGAGAAAGATGACCGGGCATTGCCTAGGTCAGGTCTGCTCCTCTCTGCCTTAGCGTTGATCCTTCTTTTGGCTCGAACTGATGATGCAGGCTCTCTGCGTCACCCCTTCCGTGCTGCTTTCTGCTAGGAACAGCTTCTGTCACTTGGGACAGTTGTTTCCATTGTTGTTGCTCTACTTCGTTGATGCCTTCAATTATCCTTTGAACTACAACCACGCTCCGATACCATGTTGAAATTTCTAAGTCTAACTATTAGAAATGCTTCCTATACTATCTGATTTATTTCTTCCTACTTGTTCATTTACTTAATAAGTTATTTACCATGTAAATACTGAAAATAAATACAAGTATAGTATCAACACATACAGATCATAAATTTAAAGAAAAAGCACACAAGTGACACCGTTGTTTTTGGACTAATGTCCCCAGAAAAACCCAATGCGGGAAAACCAGTGCAACTATTCAGAGGGTTTTATTATTATGTAGTTTCAGAATACAACCAGGGTGCCAAAAATGGCTCACCCAACAGGGAATGCCCTCGACAGTAGTACCTCTCAGTTGAAGACGGATATTCCGGCTAAATCACCGAATGAACAATCCCACAGCAACAATATAGCTTTATGTTGCTCTGCGCCACCCTGATAGGGACTGTGTCACCCTATTCAACTCTCCAGCTCCAATTTGCCCCACGAAATCTCTCAGCGCTGTCTCTAAGGTCTGCGTCAGCCTATCTGGCATAGCGTCAGCCTCTGGAGCCTTTGTGTCTCACAGTTGGCCCTCCTCAAGCTTTACACAACTCCTGGCTACCTTTGGGTGGCCTCTAGATGGCTTTGCATCAACCCTCTCCCGGCTTCTGCACTAATGCTCCCGGTACTAACTCTGCCTCTCTGCTATGTATTCACTACCCCTCAACGACAACTCTAATCACTCCTTTGATCTCCTCAGCAAGCCCTGCCCTAGAAAATCGAATTCTTGATCAACTTAGTCTCTTCTCCAACTAACCCTCAACCCTCCTCTTATACTTTTCTCGTTGGTCCATCAACGACCGAGATTAAATCTCTAATCAAGGGCTAAGATTAGATTTGGCTTGATCCATGACTTTTGTACCATTCTAACTCAGTTTTATATTAATTCACATTAATATTTTATTTTTCCTAAGTTTAGACTTAGGAACTTCGTTAAAAGTATTAATTATTTTAATATCTCCCAAACTGGTTAGATTCTCCCCGAACCATTTATGGGTCTTGGAGATCTCATGTGCTATAGCCTCTCCAGCATTTTTCATGGCTAGAGCACATCCGATGCTACCCCAAACCAACATTCCAAACTCCCATTAAAGTCTTCATATCCTTCTCGGAGATATCATAGTCAAATCTTCTTGGTCTTTTAGATGTTGACTACCTTTACCATTGTTGCATATTCCATGATCCCTTCCTTTCTCTCTTCCCATATTTCATTCTCGAGAGCTCCCAATTAAAGTTCCTCAATTGTATTCAACCACCTCATACTCCATATGACGACATATTATGCTGATTTCATATAGAAAATATGTGATCCATGCATTCCTGCATCTCTTTGTGGGAGGAGATTCTTTCTTTGATCATGCTTCTCAAGATAGAGTAGTGATCCATGTTCCCTGCAACCATATGAAATGACTACCATAATATCAAATGTAAGCATACATACCTCATGTTTCCTTTGGGTCATCTAGATTTCCTGCAGCAACTTCCTTTGAATGAAGAAGCTTCATACCCTTAATATGCTTCACTGTTCAGTGTTATGTTATTATACCATCATCCCATGAATTCCATAACTTTGCAATTCTTGATTAAACACTTGCTTTCCCTCACAATCAATGATCCTTTCAATGAAGATTCCATCAGAGAATCTTGAGGATCTAAAGTATCCCCATCAACAGATGTTTCCTTTTGATAGATGTATGATGACCCTTTTCCTAGATGACTTCTTCCTTTTTCCATGAGTATCACTTGAGCTGTCAATGAGGTTTCCAAGAGCTATATCCTCCATAGTTGACTGACATAGATTTTGTTCCAGACATCCTTAATGTTGCCTATGTCACGAGCTCTTCTAATGCTTCTATCATGATGTCAATTTCTAGGATGATGCATCCTATCTTATTTAAAATGCTTCCTACTTATAATTTACACAACATAAGAGTACCTTTTAGAGAAGGAGATTATCTCAGTCATAGTAGAGATCTCTCACTTCCTCCTTAGGCTTCTTTGTCTCAAGTTCTTCCACTTCTTCAGTAATATGGGCTTCTTCCTTATTTCTCTTACCATTGTCCCTTTTAAGTTTAGGACAATCTCTTCTATAGTGCCCATAATCTTGACATCCATAGCACTGAACCTTAGCCATGTTCTTCCTTTTCTTTTGAGGACCAAATTTACCAAACTTTATTTTTTTTTTATTAACTGTTTGACCCCTTTCACTTGGTCCTTCATCACATTCTCCCTTCAACCTATTTTCTTCTGCCTAGCATAGAAACCACACATTGTTGAATGGGATAGCTTCTTTTTCCTCATAGGCATTAGATATGAGGCTAGCTTGTTCATCGGTCAATACATTTAGAATAATGGAGATCATTTCTTTATCAGATATCATCTCTCCTAGATCTTGCAGTTGAGTTCTTATTTGAGATGCTTTTGAGAGATATGTAGATATCCCTTCATCTTTTGATACCTTCAATTTATATAGATCAAATCTAAGTGGTAAGATCTTTCTTATTGCACTTTCAAAGAATAGTTCTATCAGCCTATCATATATTTCTTTTGATGTCTCCAGCTCAGCTATATAGGAAATCATGGGATATTCGATAGATTCCATAAGAATATTTTGAGCCCTTAGATCCCTTTCCATGTCTTCAGTTAGTGCTTGATCTTCGGATGGTTTGGAGACCTTTCCATGGACATGATCAATGACCTCATTTACTTCGAGGACTCTGTCTATCCTTCTTCTCCATACAAGGAAGTTTGATGGCCCAACCAACTTATAATTCTCCTTGCAACATGAAGTCACTTTACTAGATTAGATTATAGACGAAAAAAGGTACTTACCTGTTAAGTGAAGATAGAATCTTCAATTTGATCACTTTGTTGACGATGATTGATTAAGATATCTTAATGCTTCTCGGATGGTCTTCTTTTAAGGATAAGGAGATCCCTGCTCAAATAAGGGGGAGTCTACCCTGAAGGCTTTTGAAATTGGTGGCAATGCCTTTAGCCTTTTAGCCTTCAAGATACTTCGACTTCTTTGATGGTGAATGAGTGCAAATTACAAATGCTTCTAGGGTTTTGACTTTCTCTCTGCTTCTTCCTTGATGATGATTCCAAGACTCTTGCTAAAGTATATTTCTTCGATCTAGGGTTTTTATATGATGTGGATCGTTGTTAAAATTGGCAACTAGGGCCAAACTCCATGTGGGTCAACTTATTCATGGCTAATAATATTTTTCCTAAACTCCTCTCGTCAAGAGGTGTAGGATTGATCTAAAGATCATCCGATTCCGATAAGTATTTATGGAGATATGAATTTATTT
>APFE030316565.1:0-13958 GCA_000404065.3 Pinus taeda | reverse complement strand
TAGTTACACTTTTTCGAACAATATTTAATGCTATCCTCTTGAGAAAGGACTCGGAAATGAAAGAAAGAAGTAACATTGTCAGTCTTGGGGTGAGATAGACATGTGATGTAGAGATATGATTTCTGGGTATTGATAATCATTCTCGTTACCTTTTTAAAGAGTTGAGAGCCTAGAACATTATACCAGTTACATATAAATATTTATTTATTTTGATTTATTTATTTATCAATTTATTCAACTTAGGGATTTAGGCATTTTTCAAATCACAAGTCTCATGGAAAAGATAATTGAATTGTATTTATAGACAAAGTAATGCATTTTTATATAAGATTTTAAACTAATACATCATTTCATATTATGAATATTTTTTTTTTAATATTTTGTCATTATTTAATAATATTAAGACAAATATTTTTTTTATAAGGATGTGACATGGAGTAATACAAAGATGAATGAGCTAGATCATGAAATTGGAAACTAACTAACACTGAAAGAAAAAAGAAAGAAAAATAAATAAAAATAATAATCATTGATAATTTTTTTAATGAAGTTAATGGAGTTTTTATTAAAGAGTGATGTAGGTTTGTTTTTTTTTTGCTTAAGCAAGAGACAGTCCTTCTATTAACTTAGCAAATAAAATATTTTACACATGTTACAACAAATGCCCAAAGGCACAAACTCCCTCAAAGGGGAGTGAAAAAACCCAATGTACCCAACAAAATCCTCCAAAAATCAAATAGAGACAGGGCCTAGACTGCCCTGGAACTAAGAACGGGCCAGTGGATCCGAGGTCCGCTCCCCAAAACCGACCGAAGAACAGTGTTCAAACAATTTGACAGTCAAGAAATGACCCACGTAGGGGCGAAGTCACCAAGAAACCCTAAAGCTTCTCGATCAACGCTGATCGTTGATCTTCTTTTCTTGATCCAACGGCTGGAGTCCATATCGCACGGCCTAAAAAGCCCATTGAATAGCTCTCGATGAAGGCGGTTTGATTTTTCGGTCCTCTGCCACGTGTTGCTTCCTGAATGGAATCACTGGCTTTTCCTTAAAACTGTCTTTGGTTTGGAAGGTGCCCGATGAAGGTGGGAAACCATTAGTGGTTTTAACTTTTTGGCCCCACCAACATGCCCACCAAAAGGTGGCCATTAATCTTCCCTCTCCAAATGCGACGACCACAGATCTAACCGGACCCCACACCTGCACTCTAAAAACCTTAAAGTTGCATGATCAATGTGGACAGTTGATCTGTTCCTTTTGATCCAAAGGCTGGAATTCATATTGCGCGGCTTAAAAAGCCCGCTGAATACTGCGCAATGAAGGTGGTTTGCTTTATCAGTCCTCCGCCACGTGTTGATTCCTGAATGGAATCACTGGCTTTTCCTTAAAACCTTCTTTAGTTTGGAAGGCGCCTGATGAAGGTGGGAAACCATTAGTGGTTTTATCTTTTCAGCGCCACCAACATGCACACCAAAAGGTGGCCGTTGATCTTCCCTCTCCAGATCCGACGGCCACAGATCAAAGCAGACCCCACACCTACACACTAAAAACCTTATAGTTGCACAATCAACGCTGACCGTTGATCTGTTCCTTTTGATCCAACGGCTGGAGTCCATATTGTGCGGCTTAAAAAGCCCGTTGAATACCACGCAATGAAGGCGGTTTGCTTTATCGGTCCTCTGCCACGTGTTGATTCTTGAGTGGAATCGCTGGCTTTTCTTCAAAACCGTCCTTGGTTTGGAAGGCGCCCGATGAAGGTGGTAAACCATTAGTGGTTTTATTCTGTCGGCCCCACCAACCTGCACACCAAAAGGTGGTCGTTTATCTGCCCTTTCTAGGTCTGATGGCCATAGACCAAAACGGACCACACAACTGCTCACGAAATACCCAACGATGAAGGCGGTAATGGTATCGCTTGTCTTCCGGGAAAACTTCTCCCGGGTCAGAGGTTCCGAGTAGTTTTGACCCCAGTAATTCCTTCCATTGACGAGTTCATATTCCGTGGAAACATTCCTCCTGTGACCAGTTATCTTCTGTCTTGATAACCTACTGTGCATCTCCGCTAATAGGCCTGCTGAAGTGAACTTATCCATCATTATCATGGAGTAAAATTCTGTCTCTTGATTTTCTTGATACTGTTGTCGGTCGCTGAGGGCCCTAGATGAGCATCCCTCCTTCAACCTGTCATCTGTTATCTCCTCCCACCAGCAGCACAAGTCGATATGCTTGTTTTGTACCCCCTCATTGGCAAGCCAGTCCTCAACTTTGTTGGCTTCCCTGCGAACATGCACCGACCTAAGAGTTCTCAGCGTTCCTAGGTGTGCTTGAATTCTTTGGTAGACTTGCAAAAGCCACCAGTGTTCTGAGATTTTCTCTGGAGCAGTGCCAACATTTATCCTGTTCACTGAGTGAATGACTAATTCCGAGTCAGCCTTAATGATGACATTGTGAATGTTGTACTTGAGCAGTGTTTCCAGGCATAATTCTATTGCCATGAGCTAAGCCATATTGTTGGTTGCTTTTCCTAGATAACTGTGGAAGATGACTTGTATGTTTCCTTCCTCATCTCTCAAGACCCCTCCATATCTTGCTTCTCCCGGATTCCCTTTTGATGCCCCATTTATGTTAAATTTTAAAAAGCCATGAGAAGGGGGTTGCCATGAAGACTTTTCTACTGAGGTATTCTTGTTGATCTGCACAGATTCCAGAGGAGGATGAACCTTGAGCTCTATCTTCTCCAATATTTTGGCCTCTCTTTGTCTGAGGGGTTTGCCGGAAGCTGCACTTCCTAGTATATGAACAATCTCTTTGAGTTGTCTAAGGATTAGCTTAAGGATGCTGCTCACTGGACTCGCTTTTTCCTTGAAAATCCTGTTGTTGCGCTCCTTCCAGACATTCCAGATTATGAATCTTGGGGTTAGCATCCAGGCGGAGTTAATGATCTCATTATCCGAAAAAAATTTCAGCCAATTCTTCAAAGTAGTAATGATGTCATTTAAATTTCTGTATGTCTGCTCGAAGACTTCTCTAACCCAATTCCAAAGTATTGTAGTGAAAGTGCATCTATTCAGGAGATGATTTGTAGTTTCTTCCCGTTGTCTACATAAGTGACATCTTGAGGGGCCAACAAAGCCTCTTTTTCTTAGGTTATCCCATGTCAGAATCTTGCCCTGTTGACCCAGCCACTTGAACAGTTTGACTTTCATCCAATGAGGATTTTCCCAGATTTCTTTCCACGTCTTATCAGTGTTTGGAAGGTTAAGCACTGAATCTATCCTTTTGGCTTCCTTAAGGTTGAAGATACCTGCCTTGTTCTTTCCCCATCTTAGTTGGTCGTTCAAGTTTGAGTTTAGGATTTGTCTCTCGTCTAAAAGATCTTTAAGGGCTATAGCTTGAGTATGCAGCATGTCCATTCCACTGTAGTCTGGAAGTTTCCGTGTTCTCCATTTCTCATTGTTCCTTGATTGGTCCCAATAGTCACTTACTCACCTTAAACCTTTGTTGATGGTATCGATGTGAATGTCTTCTAATTCTTCACTTCGGAGATTGTCCTCCTGCTGCCAATTATCCTCCCAGAACCAAGCTAGGTTACCATTTTTAATCTCCCAGAAACTGTGATTTTAGACTAGGGCCTTGTTCTCCCATGTCCTATTCCAAATTGTAGAACCTTTTACTTGTCCTGTCATTCTGATTAGATTCTTCTCCTACCATTCTCTAGCATATTTTTGCTTCTAAAGTTTTGCCCAGGGGACTTGTATTTCTTTTAGCCATCTCCCCCAGATTTTGGCACCAAGAACTCTATTAAGAATGCCTGGGTCATGAAGACCCAAGCCACCATGGGACTTAGTTTTGCATACTCTGTCCCATGCCACAAGGGCCCATTTCTTCTTTTCTTCACCTTTCCCCCAGAGAAAGTCTCTCTGAATGTTTCTTGTATTAGTAGTTACACCAGTTGGTGCTGGAATGGCAGATAGCATATAGATAGGGATACTTTGGAGGATAGCCTTAGTGAGAATCAGTCTCCCTGCTAGATTTAGTGCTCTATTTGTCCTTTTGCTAGTCTTATCTTTTAGTTTATTAAGAACAGGCTCCCAGATATCCTTGTGTAGCGGTTTGTTAGTGAGAGGAACTCCCAGGTACTTCGCAGGCAGTGACTCCCTTTGAAAGCCCAAAATTCTGGAAATATTTCTTTGTATTGAAATATCCATATTGAAAAAGAAAATCTTAGATTTAGTAAGACTTACCTCTGTGCTGGCTGCCCTAGCAAACTCAATCAGAATCTGTTTGAATGCTTTGGCTTCTTTGACAGTGGGTGTGCCTTGAAGCATAGTATCATCCACAAATTGCTTATGTGTCACCATGTCCCCGCCTTGAGTGAGTCTTAGACCCTGAATTCTCTCTTCCTCCTTAGCAACTCTGATTGCTATCCCTAACCCTTCCATCATTAGAGTGAAAAGGAAAGGAGAAAGAGGATCTCCTTGCCTGAGACCTCTAGAAGGCTTGAAGGTTTTGGAAGGAGAGTCATTGAGAAGAATTGAATAGCTGGCGGTGGTAACTAGCGCCATAACCCATTTAATCCAATTGTAATCAAAGCCGTAGACTTTTAATATTGCTCTTATATACGACCAGCTAATTTTGTCATAGGCCTTTGCTATGTCCAGCTGCATTATCATTCCTGCCTGTTTTTTGGTAATGAGTGAATGAACCATTTCATGTGCTTGAATTATATTATCTAGAATTTGTCTTCCTTCCACATATCTCGTTTGCTCCTCTGACACTAGGGTTGGGAGGAGTGGTTTGAGATGGTTGGCAATGACTTTGGATATAATTTTGTATATCACATTGCATAATGCTATAGGTTTAAATTTGTCTGGAGAGGTGGCCTTTTCCTGTTTGGGGATTAAGGCTATGAAAGATTCATTGAGCGCCTTTAAGACTGTCTTAAATCTTCGAGAGTCTTCCACAACCTCCAGGATGTCCTGTTTCACTATCCTCCAACAAGCTTTGAAAAAGTCCACATTAAAGCCATCCGGGCCTGGTGCTTTCCCATTTTGCATCTCTTTCACGGCTTCCTCAATTTCTTTCTCTGTTACTGGTCTGTTGAGATTGTAATTATCTTCTCTGGTAACCAATTTAGGAATGTAATGAGTAAATTTTTTCGTAAACTAGTACCTGTCTTCCGAGGTTTCCTTAGCAATTTTCAAAAAATGTTGGAGTAGAATCTTCTCCATCTCTTCATGAGTGTTTCTCTCTATTCTATGCTGATATTTAAGTTTCACAATTCTATTGTTGTTTCTATGAGCTATGGTGGATCTGTGAAAGAATTTGGTGTTTCTCTCCCCTTCTTTAATCCATTGTACTATGGATTTCTGTCTCTAGAATATTTCCTCTTGAAGACATCTGTTGTCTCACTCCTGCTGGAGTGACTTTGCCATCTCTTTCCTTTCATCTGTATAGCCTTCTATGATAAGAATCTGGTTTATTTCCTTTAGTTTCTTTTCCACATCCCCTTTAGCTTTGAAGATGTTACCAAATTCCTTTTTATTCCACTCTTTGAGTCTGCCTTTAATGTGCTTGAGCCTGTAGTGTAGAAGGAACATCTTTGTACCTTGAAGGTGAAGCTTTTCCTTCCACCATTTTTCAATGTTTGTGAGGAAATTTGAATGTGTGAGCCACACGTTCTCAAACCTGAAGGGGTTCCTTGGCTTACCAAAAAGAGAAGCTTCTAATTAGATAGGCCAGTGATCTGAACCCCCAAAAAGGTAGTATGAGTGTAGTAATGCTGCTTCCCCTGAGAAGAAGTTCCTCTGAAATAATAAATTTGTCCAATTTTGAGGCTACTTGGGTAGGGCCCCCTCTTTTGTTATTCCAAGTGAAGATTCCATTGCTTGTTTCTATATCAACCAATTTCATATTGGTGATGAAGTTTTGGAAGGCAACTGAGTCTCTACCGAGTGTTCTAGTACCTCCTTTCTTCTCCAGGAGTGATTTTGTTATGTTAAAATCACCTCCAAGAATCCAGGGTAGGGCTGGGTATCTCTTCTTCATATCCTCCAGTGTTGTGAGGACTCGAAGTTTGTCCTCCATTGGCTGTGGACCATAGACATTGGTGATTATGTAACATTGTTTGTCACCCACCGGTTGGAAAATCAGAGAAAGGTGATGTCTGGATGCCTCTGCGTCAATCACACCAAATTTCTGTGGATCCCATAGAGTGAGAATGCCACCAGCAGCTTTATTTGCCTTAACTTCAAGGTATTCATATCTACTTAACCATTTGCTATGTTTTTCGCAGATCCTCTCGACTGAGCATTTTGTTTCCTGTATGAATATTATGTCAGGTTTTTCCTCTCTGATCCTTTTACTTAGATTCCTCTGTTTTCTTCTGCTTGCTAGTCCTCTAATGTTCCAGGTTGTGATTTTCATTGAGGTGGGGTTATAAAGGAGTAATTGGAAAGGTATTTCATCCTTCCTGAGTCAATCATGAGTTGTTCACACTCCAATAGTAGTTCTTTCTGTCTTTTTCTTCCCCTCCTCTTACCTGGATTCTTTGTTAGTTTTCCTGTTATTAATCCTATTGAGGAAGTCCCTTTGTTTTCCTGGTTTTCATGTCCTCTTTTGACTCCTGCAGGTGTTTGATGTGACTTGTTCAAGAATATCTGTTGGATCTTGTCCACATCCTCCTGAGGGATGGAGTTTATTCCCAGGTTTCCTCCTTGTTCTAGAAACTTTTCCAGCTCTAGGTTCTCCCTTTCCAGGACCTCTTGTAAGTCTTGATCCTCTGTACCACTTTCACTTTGAGTCATTTCCTGGTCTTTTTCTATTTCCATGTTACTCAAAGGGTCCGTCGTATGTTCATTCTGTTCCTGAATGAACTCCCTACTGGTCTTTTTTCCTTTCCCCCTTGCCGTCTGATTCTTCTGCTTCTTTTTCTCCTAAAATCTCAAAACTATTGTAACTTTTTGTTTTGTTATCATTCACAATAGGGTTCTTTTGTGTCTTCCTTCCCCCTCCTTTTCCTTTTCCTCCTACTTTGGTGAAACCTGTCTGGTCTTTCCCTTTGTTGTTATTTAGGTTTTCCTCCCTTCTATTAAGAGGACAATCTCTGGATAGGTGCCCATGCTTATGACATTTGTGACATCTGAACAGGATATGTTCATAGTCAACCCTTTGAACCCATTCATCGTCATATACTTCTAGAATGACCTCATCTGGAAGGGCTCCTGAAAGGTCCATCTCCACACATATATGGGCATAAGATGTATATTTTCCCCGTAGGGTTGCCTCTGAAATTTTTAAGAAATGAACTAATTTATTACCTATAACTTTTAAAGACTCTGGCATCCAGTGATCTAAAGGTAAGGAGTATAGTCTAATCCATACCAGTACCAAAGTGAAGGTTTCTCATTCTGGCACGAAGTTCATCGTCCATGGTCGCATATAGAGACCAACAACTGCAAAGAAGTATGGTCCTCCTTCAAAAATCCCATCTCTGTCTTCCATGTTCATAAACACCACAATAAAAAAACCTTTGGATCCAAGATGTATATTTAACTCCCCCTTTGGTTTCCAGTTGTATTTTATCCAGGTGTACAACGCTTTCTCTGATGGCCAGATTCCCATAAATTTGCATATGATGGCATAGTTTTCCATGTGATCCCTGTGCGCTTGCAGAGCTGGATCATTCAGAATAACCCAAGGTTTAGTTATGGTCTTGGGTTTACAGGACCCCATCATGGCTCTGTTCTCTGTTCCCTGACCTCTGTCTTCCTCTTTCTCCTCTCGACAGTCTTCTTCGTGGGCCCCTTGATTTGCATGGGTTTTGCTGCCTTCCGCCTTCTGAGTTTCGGTGTTTTTTGCCTTGACCTCCAAGGGTTGTGGAGGTTTGTTCTTTTTCCCTCCTCTTCCTCTGTTCGCTACCATATTACTATAGGAGGGAGTGGAGTTCCCTCCTCCCTGTGCCTCCATGGGTGCCTGTTGCCCTCTGTCACTCGGTCAGTTAAACCCTAGAACTCTCTCCAGTTTTCGCTCTGCCCGACGCCTAGAAGCCCACTATTGTTATTGTTGTGCCCTTCGAGTGATGTAGGTTTGTTAATTAATGAGTTTCATAAAATAATTCCAATCTAATATTATCTTTACATAATTAAAAGAAAATGAAAAGATAAAATTTACATTTTATATTTTTGACATATTAAAGTTTATTGTGATTTAATCTAATTAGTATAAGCACGGAGCTAGCACACATCAAGAGAGATCAAATATTATTAGGTGCAAACCACTGTTATAGTGCAAAATTTAAAAAAATGTTTGTCTCAAGAGATTTGATCCATCTCGATGCTTGGTGCTCTCTCTCTCTCTCTCTCTCTCTTCTCTCTTCTCTCTCTCTCTATATATATATATATATATATTATAATGTGAATTTATCATTGCTTAAATTGCATTTTTGAATACATAAATAGATTTAATGCCTTGAAAACCCCCTTGGACACCTAGATTGTGTAATGTACATAGCCTTAACTTGCAATTCCAATAAATCTTTGCTCAATTTAGACAAAATTGACCAAAATAATACCTAAGAATGACTTGAAATATAAAATAATGAGTTTATTTGAAATGTTTGAACCATAAGATTTAATTGAAATCAATTAATTTATATAATTTATACATAAACTCTTTTTATTTTATTATATTTTCTAAGATATACACAATTGGCATTAAAATCTAACATAGGTAGTGAAATATTTTATTTATGAACCATATTGTACATAGTAAAAGAATTTTTTAATATATATATATATAGTATGAAGCTCAACTTTGTATCACTGCTTTATATCTCTATATTGGGTAGGCTACTGTGTTACTGACCACCCTAATGGGAAACCGACCCAATAACATAGGTTGAATTTCTTCAAATTAAAAGTGTTTTGCCTAATAAGCTTTTTAGACAAAAAGAAAGATTGGCTAGGGTCCCTACCACTATGGCAAGAATTACAAGCATTACAAAAGTTTTGGCTATTTTCTACAGAGCTAGTTAGACATTGCCAAAACATAAAGATACTTTTCATATGAACTAATATATATTGGAGAACTATGGTGTGACCTGGTACCAACATGAGGCCGCGAATCTATTGTCCAACGAGGAATCACGAGTTGGGAGCCACGATTCTTTGTCCAACAACGAACCACGAGCCACCATCCAACAAGGAACTACATTCTGCCAACCTACGGGGAATCACAAACCATGACCCATCGATGAGCCACAAGCTGTAGACCTACATTTATCCATCAACCATAAGGTCTAAAGGCACCTTGAATCATGGCCATGAATCCTCTGTCGCAAACCATAAATCAATGAGGCAACATAAACAATGGACAACCAATTGACCACAAGCCTTGAGCCATGAAGCTTCCACCCAAGAGCGAGGTCAACCGTACCTATCCATACCACCCTTGATGTCATATGAAGTTGTCGGCTACCTGCCATGAAGAAGCATATTACTGTGTTCCAAAATTGCCAATGCCAAGGCCTGGGCTATAGTAGTTCGGTAACCTAAGGTTGCAAGCACCATGTTCCATAATTATTGAGCATTTTGAGCCGCTTGAATTGTAGGATCCAAGCCCACCACCCCAACTATGTGCCTGAGAGGTGCTCTGCTCACTGAGGAGGATAGAGACTTTGAATGTTTTGATATACTCCCTTAGCTGTGACCAATCATAAGCCAATAAGACCAGTACATAATTAAACCCCTCGAATGGTGATAAAACAAATGACACTCTGAGAGGGTCGCACCATGATTGTGAAGTTGGGTGGCCAATTTTGAGTCCAAAGCCAACTTGCAAATAATGGAGGTAAAGGGCACCTAAATGAAAAAACAAGAGTGAGGCAGATGTTCCAATGCTGAGAGAGCCAAAATATGCTCAGGAGCGGACCGATTAAGGAGTGGGAGGAGAGGATAAATGCAATAGGCATGACGATTGCAATGACAAAACATAAATCATTTTTGTCTCTAACGAACATCAAGCAAGACAAGACCTAGGTAATAGAAATATTCCAAATAGAGGACATCTTTTCTCAATGACACCATTTGTCATCCAGACCAAGAAGGAACCACTATAAACCATCATTCGTGGTCATTATTTTCCAGCAAGCCAAGCCAAGTTTATTGTATGATGCCCAAGGTCAAAGTGGTGGGAGGATCGTGTCTTGGATATAACAAACGTGTTGGTGAAATAAATAGTCGGCCAAGTGGCATATGTTCCAGTGCCAAGAGAGCCAAAATATGCTCAAGAGTGGACCAATTAAGGAGTACGAGGAGAGGATAAACACAACAGGCATGACGACTCTGCAATGACAAAACATAAATCATCTTTGTCTCTAACGAACACCGAGCAAGACAATACTTGGGTAATAGAAATATGCCAGAGAGAGGACATCTTTTCTCAATGATGCTACTCTCATCTGGAATAGGAAGGAATCATTGTAAACCATCATTCGTCGCCATTAATTTCCAGCCAGCCAAGCTAAGTTTACTGTACGATGCCCAAGGCCAAACTGGTGCAAGCATCATGTCTTTGATATAACAAGCGTGTTGGTGAAATAAATAGCGGACAAAGTGGTTGCCATTGTTGCTCAGCCCTGATTGTTGATCGACAAACGTGGGGTCTAAGCACTCGTCATGGGGAATTATTAACATATTTTTAGATATATGTTAATATTATTTAACCTAACATATTAAATTACTTTATTTACAACCCACATTAATATTTTTTTAGTTAATAATATTTTAAATGTCACAGATTAATTTTATATTAAAAATTTGAATGAATTACACATCTCTCTTTTATTATTCTTATCAAGAAATAATTGAACTTTTTTACTTTCAATTAATTCTTCTCATTGCTAATTGAAATATATATATATATATATTATGAGAAATTGATATTCAATAATTTATTTATCTTTTGATTTAAATATTTTTTAAAAAGTATAAAAAATTATATTTTTTAATGTAAAAAAGAGTAATAATATATATATATAATTTATTTATTTATTTATTTCTAAAATTTGATATAAAGTCATGTTATTTCATATGGATATCAAAATATTTTATTTATGGGTGAGAGTGAGGGTGAACTATTTTTACATTTTCTTCGTATTAGATTGTATTATCAACTAACCGAGCGAACATAGTGAGATAATTAAAACTAATCAACTATGTGTATTCATTATTATTTTTTTATTATAGTCGGCTTTGTATTTTTATTCAAAGTTTTTATTTCTATTTTAAAAAGGACACGTATAAACTCCACGTTGAGCACACTCTCATACGCTCATACTGGGTCTGTAGAATGCGCCTCTCAATGCAATTAATTTGTATTTAAGAAAACTAATTAAATTTATTAAAGTTAATTTTAATTTTGAAGGTATATGAATTTAAATGTATCATTATTGTTATGTGATGGTAGGCTAACCTTTGAACAATACATAAGAATAAAATGGACTTGGTTTGTAGTGGATTTTGGTGGTTAAGTGATTTTGGTTTATAAACACTTCATTATATCATTGGAAATTGTATTTTCTATTTTATTTGGTATTTTATTTTACTTGGTAATTATTTTGAAGACATGTTGGTTTATTTGGGAGTAAAATCATGCATTTAAGGAATATATGTTATGTAGATAGCAAAAATATGGTTGATGCATTTTTTCTTAACCATGGATAACTTGTGTAATTAAATTTATTTAATTTTATTTATTTATTTTGTCGGTTAAAGTATTTACATTAATTCTTCAGAAAGTGGATTACATCATAATGTTTATCACCTCCCTCCCCCTCAATCTGACCAGAGTTGTTGGGAAAGAGAAGCATCTGCTGCAAAGTCATATAGTGATGATCCACAAAAACAAAACCAACTAGAGGTGCCTTACTACCCACTAAAATATCAGACAAAAAGCAAAACATAGATTTTCAATTCCAACATCAGGGAGTTCGATCCCCATTATTTCCTGGATTCACTGGCAGACTAGTCCCAGCTAAAATGTGATACTCGATGTGTGCCACACGAGCCTCAATCTTGTATAATATGTCCAGGATTCTCTCTAACTTCGACGAAGAGGGGAGAGGGCCTCTAGAATTTCTAATGTTGATGTTGGTCCATAAAATCCAAAGAAGCTTGAATTCCTTTGAGTTGCTCATTGATGAGAGCGAGGGAAGGCAGTTGTTCCACCTGGCTGGGAGAGAGCTCACGATCTGCTCACTGAACATCCTCCACTACTGCCCCTTCATCCTCAACGTGGGCTCCTTAACGAGCCCGACCATCCATCCCCACTCGCGACCCTCCTCCATGTCTTGGGCATCGCCTTTGCCTATGCATTGGAATCACATCCCACCACCCACATAGACAACCAATATCCCCACAAACTGCCTCCACGCTAAAGAAATGGCTCGAGATGTTACCAACCTCCTCCCACACCCTCGAGCCAATAAACACGCCCAACCCCAGATACCCCGTTATCCCCACACCAACTAATGCCAAAAGTCCCTAAGAAACACATGGGTAATCAACAACCTCTGCCACCACCGAACACCTAACAACACTGCACTCAAAGCTCCCCCACTTCGAAGAATTCCAGACGAAACCGCCCAACACCAAGAGCATGCACCAGTCTCGAGCTTTAGGCAATGACAATAGGCACATATTCCTCCACATAAAATAAAAAGACTCACATAATGCCAAGAGAAACACCCATTCACCCCCACCCCAGCAAGGAAAGACCAAAAACTCCGGCCGACATCAAGAGGAACCAGAACAGTCGAAATCTAGAGAAATATGACACGCCCCAAGGAAGAGACCCAACCTAGAAAGTGAACATTGTAGTAAACTAAACACACAATTCTCTAAGCAACATTATCATCGGAACTAAAGTTTCTTACTGGAACACTATGTCCAGCAGTCATCATAGGCATTCCATGCAACTTCGGAAGGGGTACGACCCTCCTTACTATAATCACCAAAACCAACAAAGTTACCCAATCCCACAGAAAATTACCGGGAGATAGCTATACTACCTTTCTCAAACAATAGAGCTTGCTGCCAACAAACAAATTTTCCTCCTCCAGGATGTCAGACGAGCTCCAAGGACGCACACCCACTAAACTTGGGTCCCAAACACGGTAGTTGCAGCGCATAGCTTCAAACCAAGCCCCGTCTGTGCCATTCTGAATGCTAAAGACTCTCAAACAACCATAATTTCCCCTACAACAACATATGAGCCATGCACAGAAGCAAGAGACTAGAAACATCCACCACCACCCTTTCTCATCGTGCCTCGACCTTGCATATCGCCTTCCCCTTTAATCGCTTGATCTACCATGCTCTTTCCAGAGATTCTTCGCCTAAAAACAAGTGCCCAGCATCATTGCCAGACGACAGGTGGGATGCATTAAACATGCCAGTCTTAACTCGAAGGCTAGTTGTTCACCCCAATCGGGGAATTTTTCTTTTATTTTTATTTACTTATTTCGTGACAAAAAAAATCATAATTTTATTTATCATTCATATTAAGATTGTGCCATCTTCTCATAATAGAAACAAATTGCCCATCATTATCTTGTTGCAAATTAGTGATGTCAATGGGGTAGGGCCCATACATAGTCCTAAAACTAGTAAAAAAAAATAGGGAAATTATAGTCCCATCGAAATACCAACATGTATATACACACATTTGTGTATCTTAAAAGGAAGTCTCTTGACATTTCAAATTATGCAATCTTCCATAAATGTAGAGACTAAGAATACACCTCCTTCTAAAAACAACACTAGAAAAAAAAAGCATGTTCAAAATCAATGGGGTTGTTCTCCACTACTTCGTCTATTAACCATGTCTTAAAGTCCAAAGATAGCCTAGCTTTAGACAACCTCTCTACTTCAACATTCCTTTTCCAGTACACATGTCAA
>APFE030316561.1:0-68754 GCA_000404065.3 Pinus taeda | reverse complement strand
TGAAGATCAAGGAGCTCATAAAACAAACCATTAGAGACAGTTCATTGAGAAAAACAAACTTGATTGTATTAACTTTATCAATAAAAGAACCTTACAACCTTTGCCTTGATGTTGCACAAGTTCTTTCCAGGGTCCAGCAGGAGTCTCCTCTACTTTGACAAGCCTCACTCACTTCCAAAATGACATGAATCCAACTCTTAGTCCATAGAAATCCATCCTTCTAGCTTTGAAGAATTGATCCTGCAAATCTTCAAAGCTAGAAGGATGGATTTCTATGGACTAAGACTTGAGTATGCTCTTGAGGCAAGCTCGAATTATGTTGCTTGGAAGGCCCACATGGAGGCAGTGCTAGAAGATAATGGAATGAAGGTATTCATTGATAATGATATCCCGAAACGAACAACATATGATGCTCAGGATCTAGAAAACTGGAATAATTATGTAGCCAAGGTGAGGAGAATCATATTGGAGGGAGTACAAGACCATATTGTCTCAAATATCCATGAGAAAGAGACTATGTATGCAATGTGGGAGGCATTGACAAATATGTTCTAGAATAGTAGTGACCATAGGAAGTTGGCGCTCAAGGAAAAAATTTGAAGACCATTCCACAGTACCTAAGCAGGTTCACACAATGTCATGATGAACTTGGTCAAGTTGGTGTTACTGTAGCAGAGGATGGTTTGGTAGGCATAGCCCTTCTTGACCTTCCCAAGAGCTGGCACATCTACCACGATTCAGTGAATGGGAGGGAGAAACTACCAAATTAGGAATGTCTATGGTATGATTTGGTACAAGAGGAAATAAGGCAGAATACCAGAGACGAGACTTCATCCAAGGGTGAGGATGAAGAAAATTGTGTCTTGGATGGAAAGGAAAAGATGGCGAAAGGGAAGAAATCCCAATCCAAAGAAGAATCTAGTTAAGGGGGCAAGAAGAAAGACTTGTCTAGAATCCATTTCTTTCACTGTCATGAATTCGAGAACTATACCATGAAGTGTCCACATAAGAAGACAAGAAAGAAGACCTCGGGAGGAGAAGAAGGTGAAGCTTTGGCTTCACAGTTCGAGCTTTACATTACTCTCATTACATGCATGGCCAACACAGTGATGGAGAGTGTGTGGTACTTGGACAGCGGTGCCTTGTTCCATATGACGAGGAATAGAGATTTATTCAGCGATTTGGAGGAGAAATATCTCAATGTGCACGTCGATATGGGAGATGATGGAAGGTATAGTGCGATTGGGATTGGTACAGTCACCTTTCAGAGGGAGTCAAACTCCCCTCTTAGACACAAGGATGTGATGTTTGTTCTAGGTCTAAAGAAGAATCTTGTCTCTGTTGCAGTTTTGGAAGACCATGGTTATGATGTGATCTTAACCAAAGGAAAGGAATTCCTGAGACACATAGCCACGAGACAGGTGAAGCAGATCGAGGTTCATGTGAAGAACCTCTACAAGCTAGATGTGGAGGAGTATGTTGCATTGAGCACAAAGGCGGAGAAGGTGCAGAGTCACGATGTCAGTGAACTTTAGCATGGAAGACTTGGCCATTTGCATCATGGCACCTTGAAGATCATGCAACAGATAACCAAAGGCCTCCCCAAAGGAGCACTAGAGCAACATGATACATGTTAGCTTGTTTGGTCAGATGATGGATCCAAATTTTATTTACTATGATAACCAGAGTTGCATCAAACTCTCTGAATTTATTTTTTTTCATGATTGATCCAGGCATATTGATATCTGGTATCACCATTTACGAGATTGTGTGCAGAGACGGATTATGTTATTGCAATACATTTCGACAGAGGAATAAGATGCTCATATTTTGACAAAGGCCTTGTTTAGAGGGAAGTTCAAGTTGTACAAGTGCATGATAGGGGTGGTTGATTATGCCTTTCTTGTTGAGAGGGATTGTTGAAAATGCAACAAGAAAATCTTAGTTTGACTTTGCCTTTGTCAAACTAGAGAAAAAATGAATTTCTATTTCAGCAAAAATCTTGGAGGTGGTTAACTGAGGTGACATGGAACTTGTCACTCAGTTAACTCAGTTAATTCGAGTTGGGGAAGCTTGAGTTTAGTTTAGTATAATTGATTTCTAATTTGTAGCAATCTATTTCGGTTAATTTGAGTTATTGTCAGTTAAACTAGTTCTAACTGTCAAAAGAACTAGTAGAGATAAAGTTGTGGAAGTGGAACTTCAACCACACTCAGTGATCAACCAATTAATTGATTAATCAACCCAAAATAATTGTTGCATGCAGAGAATTAAAGTTACCCAATTGAGATGGAGATTCCAAGGCAGTGTACTATCAATTGTATCATATTCCCGTATGTACAGGTGGTGCATGCAGTTAGAGGAAGGACCTAGAGGAATTGCGCAATTCAAGAGAGGAAATTTTCTAAATAATAGGGGCTAATTTCTTGGAGGAACAATGCAAGGAAATAGGAGCTTGAAGGGCTTGAAAATTGGTTAAGTGTTGGCCAGAGTCAGTAAGTCGGGCAGAGGGATAGACTATACACTTGCAGGGTGTGCTCAGGCTTGAGCAATCATATGTATTTCATCTCTTTTCTTTGATTAATGCAATACAAATAGGAAGGGATTTTGAGCAGTTTCTTTCCCCTAGATAAATATTTATGCATGTGTGATGTTTCCTTTTTCATGTGTATGCTTTGTGTTCTAGATGGTGAATTAACTTCCACGGATCAGTAGAGTAGCTTTGAGTCTTGTGATTTAGTAAATTTCATGAGCAGTTTTGAATCTACACATTAATTTCTACATGGTATCAGAGCTAGATTTACTATAGATCAGACATTTCAAAGTTGTCATTGCAAGAGGAACAAATTTGTAGGATCAATTCTTCAAAGCTAGAAGGATGGATTTCTATAGACTAAGACTTGAGTATACTCTTGAGGGAATCTCAAATTATGTTGCTTGAAGGGACCGCATGGAGGCAGTGTTGAAAGAAAATGGACTGAAGGAATTCATTGATAATGAGATCTCGAAACCAGCAACATCTGATGCTCAGGATCTAGCATAATGGAAGAAGTGTGTAGCCAAGGCGAGGAGAATCCTAGTGGAGGGAGTACGAGACCATATTGTCTCAATGGGAAAGTGACTCTATATGCAATGTGGCGGGTATTGACAGATCTGTTCTAGAATAGTAGTGACCGTAGGAAGTTGGCGCTCAAGGAAAAACTTCAAAATATCAAGATGCAGAAGAACAAGACCATTCCACAGTACCTGAACAGTTTCACACAATGCCATGATGAACTTGGTCATGTTGGTGTTATTGTAGTAGAGGATTATTTGGTAAGCCTAGACCTTTTAGGCCTTCCCAAGAGTTGGCACAACTAACAAGATTTGGTGAATGGGAGGGAGAAACTACCAAATTGGGAACACCTATGGTCTAATTTGGTATAGGAGGAAAAAAGGTGAAATACCGGAGATGAGACTTCATCCAAGGGCGAGGATGAAGAAAAACGTGCCTTAGCTGGACATGCAAAGAAGGGGAAAGGGAATAAATCCCAATCCAAAGCAAAATCTAGTCAAGGGGGCAAGAAGAAAGACTTGTCCAAAATCAAGTGCTTTCACTGTCATGAATTCAGGCGAGATACCACGAAGTGTCCACACAAGAAGACAAGCAACAAGACCTCAACAGGAGTAGCAGGTGAAGCTTTGGCTTCACAGTTCGAGCTTGAATTTACTCTCTTTGCATGAATGGGCAACTCAATGATGGGGAGTTTGTGATACCTGGACAATGGTGCCTCGTTCTATATGACGCGGAATAGAGTTTTTTCAGTGATCTGGAGGAGAAAGATCTCCCTATGCACATCTAGATGGGAGATGATGGAAGGTACAATTCGACCGAGATTGGTACAATCACCTTTCAGAGGGAGTCGGGCTCCCCTCTCAAACTCAAGGATATGATGTTTGTTCCAGGTCTAAAGAAGAATCTTGTCTTCATTTTAGTTTTGGAAGACTGTGGTTGTGACATGATCTTCAGCAAAAGAAAGGCACTCCTGAGACACATATCCACAAGACAGGTGAAGTAGATCGAGGTTCGTGTGAAGAACCTCTACAAGCTAGATGTGGAGGATTTTGTTGCATCGAGCACAAAGGTGGAGAAGGTGCAAAGTCGCGATGTCGGTGAACTTTGGCATAGAAGACTTGGCCATTTGCATCGTGGTGCTTTGAAGATCATGTAGCAGATAACCACAGACCTCCCCAAAGGAGCACTAGAGTAGTAGGATACATGCAAAGGATGTACCTTGGGGAAGTAAACAAAAGCCATTTTCCATGATTGGGACATCAAATCACATGCAGTCCTTGAAAGGATCCACTCGGATGTTTGTGGAACTTTTTCGACCGCCTCCACTGCCAAGATGCAAAGGAGAACTTTAAAGAGAGATTGTATTGAAATTGAAAGAGAGATCGTGGTGCGATAAAAATTAAGATATTATAAGGAGAGGATCAAACCTAATCTAAAAGATAAAGAGTGTATTTCGTTTTTTACCAATGTAAAGAATAAAATTAAAATTATTAAAAATAATAACAAGCTCTCATGAGCTCCATAGTTAAATGGGGCATTGGACAATTCCTAAAGCATCATGGGTTAAAAGAATTTGTCATCTTTGTGACTTAAGAAAGTTGAAAATAAAAAACATGTTCTCTTAAAATGTTATATATACACCCATATTAAATCACAATTTGAAAATAATTATTATAATACCTACTTTCCTAAACTTTTAACTCATCAAAACTATAGCAATTTAAAAATATCTCTTAATGTTTCTTTATATATATATATATATATATTTCAATAAACCAATTTTATTAAATGTTACCATTTTCATTATCATCCTGTCTCATTTCACCATAGCTTTTAAAACTTTGAACAATAATCTAACTATTCTATAATAAAATGTCTCATTTCACAATAACTTTTAAAACTTTAAACAATAATCTAACTATTCTATAATAAAATGTCTCATTTCACAATAACTTTTAAAACTTTAAACAATAATCTAACAATTCTACTTTTAAATCTATAGGCAACTAAAATAAATCAAAACAAACCCAAAATTAATAAATATGAAATCAAAATAAATTTTAAAAACAAAACCACTCACCAATTCCTCATATATAACTATTTTAAAGAAGTAACTCAATAATCCAGTTATTTCCATATACAAATTAAAGGAAAGGAGATCCACTTAGATCTTGGCCTGACCCTCCGTGTCCTTTACACGTTACTAATAATTGTATATTAGTTTTTTTTGTCCATGGTGGCACACGCGAATCGTTGTTAAATCTAGTTGAAATCTTAATTAATTAATTAACATACATATTTTCTGAAGCAGTAGTCTATAACGCGACTTTTTGAAAGGCTTTCCGGCTGATTTTTCTGGTCAAAGTTCGGCAGCAATTCATGGAATCCCAAGTTTGATAGCTAGTTTTTGCACAATCAATGGCTCCCAGGGGTTTTTCAGGGTGCTGAATCCAAATATGCAGTTAAAAAACCATTTTAACTGATAAAAATCAAGATTTAACCTCATTTCTTCCGCCGGATTCCGTCACCGGAATCTCCAAAAAGTCGCATTATAGACAACTCCTTTTCTGAATTTCCCCATCGTGCTCACCAACTATTTAGTGGTACAAAGCTATTTTTATTTTTAATAATCAAAATACAAAACATTATTGTTTTGGATGAAGTCTTAATTTTTATTTTATTTGGAGAAAATTAAAATATCAAAAGTTCTACTTAATTTTTCTATATCAAAACTACTAAATTTTTCTAGAAAAAACTACTACTACATCTTTTATCAATTTACAATTATCAAACATAAAAGTCATTATGTGTAGGTGACCTCAAATACACCAAACATGCATTTTCAGGGAAGTAATATCAATATCCTACCTATAAAGTAATGGTTCATTATTATTTCCTATATAAAGTAAGGAGATCATTATTATTTTCAAACCTATTATGTGTAGGTGACCTCAAATATACCAAACATGCATTTTCATGGAGGTAATATCAAAAACTTATTTATATAAGGAAATTATTATTATTTATATATAGTATTTTAATGATTTATTTAATTTTAATTTTATATAGTCATTATGTATGTGATTCTAAATATCTCTAAAGTTAGGTATATAACAATATCATTTTCATGGAGCTAATATCAATGGCCTAACTAAAGTAGTGGTTCATATATTATTCCTATCTAAAGTAAGGAGATCTATTTATTTTCGAACAAAAATTATTTATTTTAATTTATATCTATGAAGATGAGAAGGAAGATGAAAAGAGTATTTTTTTTTTAAATAAAATATATTATATATTAATAGAGGTAGCTTTAAGTATGAATTTTTCGAGTTTTGATAGATTTTTTGCTGGAATCTGCGAAAAATAAATAAATAATAAATAAAATAAAAAAAATTGTGGTTAAATATTGATTTGTGTTGTTTAAATTGTTTTTTGACTGTATATATGGATTCAACACCCTAGAAAACTCGTGTGGCACTTCAATTATGATGATTTCACTTGTCAAACTTGTGATTTCAATGAATCCCTACAAGATTTTAGACAAATTAGATTGGAAAATAAACTGAAAAACTTTCCAAAAATTTGCACTTTAAGACTACTGGTATATATATATCTATATATATATATATTTACAAAATAATCATTACATAAATAATCAAAATTATTATAATATATTTGAACTCCAAGAAATTAAATTGTTTATATTAGATGATTTGAATTTGAAGTAATGAGGATTGTGAAAATTTGTAAAAAAAAAAAAAATTAGTTTACGACTCCCAAATTGAGAAAAAGGAATTCAAAATAAGTAGGCTCTAACAATCTTAAAAGAAATATCCATTGCTATATCCATTGAGGACAAAGGCCTCTAATTGTTTTTTAGAAACCCTAAATCATGCAATGACAAACTCCTACAATGTGGAAAACCTTACAACGTATCAATTCCCACATGAAGGGAAAACCCCACTAGAAGCAATCTAATCAATATGAACCAAAGACCAAGGAAACCAATAATGAAAAGATAGGTTGGCTTGAGAAAATGGTCACACTATTAATCTTAAAGTCGCTAGAAATATCATTATCTACACTAGCGGATAACTAAACTTTGAGACAAAGATGTGAGCCTATAGAAAACTATAGAGGAAGGAAAGAATTGGAATAAAATCACAACCAAATTCCTTTGCCAAAAATGTAATCACATTAGGAGGACCTTCAAACAATTTCACCATCATTTGGGTCTCTTTAGAAACTGCAACACAATGAGCCCTCCATTGCATTACCCCACAAAAGAAATCCATGCTTGATAAACCCTAAGCAAACCTTGTTAAGGGAAGAAGTTGCCAACACCACAAACCCATAGATTAGCAACTAGAAAGTGTGCTCTAGAATTGTATCCATAGCCACCAAGTTGACACTACTCTTGTCCTTGTATAGAAACCATATCAGTGACTGTCATACAAAAGCCCCATGAAAGGCCATGAAAATCTCTAATACTAAACCCAAGTTATTCACAATGGTTATTGCTTTGACATCAATCCCCTCCCTCATATGAGTGTGTGTTAATGCTTAGTATTCTTTCATAAATCGTCTTCTTTATATTCAATTATTATTATTATTATTATTATTATTATTATTATTATAATCATGGATGTCATGCATCTCATCTATATTGGGTTGTTATTTTCTATTTTATCTTTAAATTATATATTATATTGAATCAACTTATAACACATATCACATTAATGTTAGGCATGGACATCACACATCCCCCTTATACTAAGTTACAAAATGCAACTCAATTTCTCAATGTCATAAATATTGTACTAGGTTTACCTATGGCACGTGTTAAATAAGTATTATGCATGAATGTACATCATCTCCTTCTTACTAGATTGTAAAATACAAACGACTTCTTTGAATACAACCAAAGCTTTATCATCCTTACTTTGCTCTACTTTTAAAATAACAAACTCATAATCATAATTTCTTATTAGATAACTATCATGTCTTTAATGTGATAAACACTAATTATATAAACTTATCATTTATGATCATGACATAACATTACTTTTAAATTTATTTATTTTATTCAAAATTACTCTATATGTTTATTTATTATATTTTTTTGGAAGTTATGCATGAGGTTGTATTAATTAAGCGAAAAGAGACATATTGTGGCTATTGGCATGCCACTAGGAACTATACAAGTAGCACAATCTAAATGTATTTCTCAAAAAACAGTTTCAATGTAATGACACAAGTGTATAAATAAAAAGTCTAGTTCTACTTGGAAATATATTGATTAGCCTATCATTGTAGCTAGTATAAGGAGCAGATTGGTTGCTCAGATACATGAAAACGGAAACTATCATTCTAACCAATTAAGTTGTAGGAGACTCAAGTTGGATGGGTTCAAGATCTACTTCCTCTTCTCTTTAGTAGGGAAGTCCAGGTTTGCAACTTTCTTGGCCAAGATAGACACTTTGTTATCCAACTTCTTTAATTGCAATTGATAGGCCTCAATAATGAGGAGTATTTTCTATTGTGATTCACTCCTCTCCACCAGAACCTTGTCCATGATTATCTTAATTTTCTAAGACAAATCAATGTTTTGCATGTATCTAGTTTGCCTTTAGTAATTGTTACCGATTTTAGGTACCCAGTTACCAACATTTTCCTTTATTTCATCATCTAGGAAAACATGTCTTTCCACTTCAGCTTTGTTCCCGGCCACATTATTCTCCTCCCTAGCAACACACAGAGTATGCTCTCAATAAAGGGCAGATGACGCCTCAACATTTTATTGGACCATTGAACAGGGTTGCTTCTCTCTCCCTCGATGACCGTGGCAATTTTGGAAGGAGCTTGGATGTGACATGGTAAGGAACTGGCCAATGGCATGAAGGGAAAAGGGGATCTCAAACGAGCAAGAGGAGTCTTAGAAGCACTGGTTGCAACACTAACCACCATAAAGAAGGATGTAGAGAATTGAGACTAAAAGATAAACCAAGGCCATATACAGAGGGACAAAAAGACTAACTACGAGGAAGCAAATCTAAAAGAGACAAACAAGGGTGGACAAAGGGACAGAGACACCCCCTAAAAAAGTTATTTCGTAAAAACTAAAAACTAGATTAAACAACAGGCAGGGAAAAAAAATTCACCCAAACAACATCAAATACAGAGTAACCCTCTAAAAAAATCCATTTTTATTAATCCTTAACCCTTTTGTATTTCTTTATCAATCCTTAACCATTTTATTTTTTATAAAAATAAAAATAAAAAAAACACTTATTAAAATTAAAATTCAACAACCACGCTCTCAAATTACATAATATCATTTATTTATACACTTTGACCCTTTTTATATACACCTTTATTTTTCAAATTAATTATATTTTATTTATATTAAACATTTTATTTATTCAAAATCACATCATCCCATTGTCCTCACCATCCTAGCCTCATTGACTCGCCTACACTCTTCAAGGATAGTAACATTATCTTATCTAGAGAAGAATAGCTATATCTTACCAGTCTCATTGACTTGTCAACAATTCTCAAGGATAGTAACATTATCATATTTAGATGATAGTAACATTATCATATATCTATATGGTTTCGAAAGATGATAATTGAAGAAATTTTATAGGTCAATAAATAAACAAATCATATATAATTTATTAATAATTTTCTTCTTATTTTAAGGATGATATTTAAGAAATACTCTAACATATAACTTAGGTGAACAACTTATATAGAGATGATATTTAAGAAATACTCTAATATATAACTCAGGTGAATAACTTATATAAGGATGATATTTAAGAAATACTCTAACATATAACTTACGTGAACGTAAGGATGATATTTAAAAAATACTTTAAGATAAAGGTTAGGTGAAAACTTATAAATAAATCATATATAATTTATTAATAAATGGCATATAATTTATTAATTGAAAGTAAATATGTCACAAAGTGAGATTTGGAATTAAGTAGTAAATGTAACATTTTTCTTAAAATATTTTTTTTTCATATAAATATATATAAGTTAAACATATATATAATTAAAAAGATATGGAACATTATTCTTATCCATGTTGATTTACTCCCACTTTACCATGGAGACTCTTAATCTATAAGGTTTTTACCATGAGCTATCGATACCACATGGCCAAAAGATCATAAGTCACTCCATATTACACTTGTTTATATGACATATTTTAATTAACCAATTTAATTAAAAGCGTGAAAAATGCATAATTACTTTGAATATAAATCTCAATTTTTGATTCATGTATATTACCAAGAATATTCTAGAATATTCCATGGAGGTTAGATCCATACCATCTACCTAATATCTATTGATAATTAATTTAGAATTCTAGAAATTACTTTGGAGATAGATCTCAAATTTTGATTTGTGTATATTACTAAGAATATTATAAAATATTCCATGGATGTTAAATCTATATCATCCACCTAATAACTATTGATAATTAATTTAAAATTCTAGAATTTCTATTCCAAAATAACACGGCAAAATAAACACACTTATTAAAAAAAACAATTGAATGATGGAAAGCTTATCATGCACTAAAAACATTTATAAGTCAATGTGTCTTTGGCTATGGGACAAGACGAAACTCCTCTTTGAAACTCTCATCACCCTTGTTATCATATATGGCAGTGAATTTTGGGGCATCAATGTTTTTAGAGAATTGGAAGAAATATACAACAAAATCAAAAACATTTTATATTCTTTTTTCCACAGAAAAACAACAAAATTTTATTTCACAAAAGTTGTTACATTTTTCTAAAATCTATAGCAACCAATCAGTGCCAATAGAGATACTAGGTGGAAATCAACAAGACAACCCAAACAAACTATATACATTTGAATCTCTACGATCAGGGAGACCATGAACAAAGGAAAAACTAAAAAAAACGGCCCTGCTCCAAACAAAATGATGGACTGTAAAGACTCCCAAGAAAAAGAAAAAGCCTTTGCTCAATCAACATTCAAAACATAGCACACAGAGAATAGAAAAAAAAATCCAACTTTGCTACCAACAGACCCACATACAAAAAGAAAGGAACTAGAGCCGATGATGGAGCTTTGTTCCAAGTTTCATGGTGGAACTACCCAGGCAGAGCAGTGTAGAAATTCCTTGTAGATTCAAACTACAAATTGTAATATGTTAAAACAATTGACTTGAATCTACTCTACTCCTCAATGAAAACAATAATTTATTGATGAAATCACAAATCATATAAGAGAGAATTCAATCACACATAACACAATGATTTTTTAGGGAAAACCACAACTAAAACCCCCTGCTATAGGTATATTGCATAATCAGAAAATATGAGAAGGCTACAATGCTTTGCTCATGCCCGAGCAACCTTTGCACTGTCTCTATCTATCTCACTACTTCCTAGACAAGCTCAAGTCAATACTTAGCCAAATTCTTGCTTGCCCAAGTCCTTATTTCCTTGTGTTGTTCCTCATGGAATTAGCCTCTATTTAATTAGGGAATTCCTCAATTGTGAATTGTGAAATCCTCATAGGCCTTTTTCTAATTGCATGTGTCATCGATTTAATTTAGATTATTTTACAACTGATAGTACACTGTCCTTGAACTCCAATCTCAACTGGGTCTTTCTCTTATCGAACATGCATGAGTTAATTATGAGTGAATCTTCAATTTACTGGTTGATCACTACAGACAAAACCACACTTGACTACAAGCAGCACCACACTATACTACAGGCAACACCACATTGCACTTCAGGCAACACCCCACTATACTATAGGCAACACCACACTGCACTTCAGGCAACACCCCATTGTACTTCATGCAGCACCACACTACTACATGTAGCACCGCACTACTACAAGTAGCACCCCACTACTGCAGGCAACACCCCACTACTAGACTTCCCACTAATTCCTCCATCAGTTGGAACTAGTTTAACTGACTTTAACTCAGTTAGACTAAATTAAATAATTACAACTCAAAATAAAATCAACTAGTGCTCCTAATTGTAGGAGACACTCTACATGGATCTAGTTAGACCCTCAACTCGAATTGACCGAGCCAACTAGGTCAAATTAACTTAGTTAACTATTACAAGTTGTCATGAGATGTGGAATTACAATTTTATTCCCAATCTAATTCAAGGACAAAATTAACTTAGGATTTTCCTATTGCATTTTCAACACTCCCTCTCAACAAGAAATAATTTATCTGCTACCCTGATCCTGCCTCTGTGAAACTCAAATTTTCATCTTGACAATGCCTTTGTCAAAATATTTGCATCCTGCTCCTCTGTAGGAATGTACTCCAGCAACATGATATCGAATGTCAATATGCTTGGTCTGATCATGAACAACTAGATTCTCATAGAGTTTGATACAACATTGATTGTCACAGTAAATCATTGTAGGATCCATATGTTGACCAAATAACCCAACAATGATCTTCCTCATCCAGATATCCTCAAAAGTTTCTTGACTAGTGACCATGTACTCAAGTTTTGCTGAACTAAGTGCAACTGATCTCTGCTTCCTGTTGTACCAAGAAATTATTGTTGAACCAATACTGAAGATTCCCCATTATGTGCTCTTCATGTCAGATGGAATACCTTCCCAATCTACATCTATGAAGCCTTGAAGCTTCACTCCCTCTGTTTGCCTATACAAAATACCAAACTAAGTGGTGCCTCTAAGGTATCTCAACACATTTTTAGCTGCCTTCTAATAGAGTTTGGTTGGCTTAACCATGGCTTGACTAAGTTGGTTAACTGCAAAATACATGTCTGGTCATGTGTTCACCAAATACATAAGTGAACCCACAAGTTGTCTCTAAATAGTAGCCTCCACTACTTCACCTGAAGTAGCATCTTCCTTCCTCCAATTACCAGCTAGAGGAGTCTCCGTGGGTTTGTTGCTCTCTATGTGGAACTTCTTCAATATCTCGTTAGCATATTTTCCCTGAGAGACAAACAGTTCCCCATCTCCTTTCCACACTTCCATACCAATAAAGTAATGCATGAGCCCCAGGTTCTTCATCTTGAATTCTCTTGCAAGATCCTCTTTGTAAGATTTTATCAGCTTCTCATCACCTGTTAGAATCAAATCATTGACATATAATGTTATTATCAACAATTTACCTTCAACCACAATATGGTAAAGTTTCGCATCTACTTCACTTTTGGTGAAGTCCAACCCGGTGAAATAGTTGTCAATCCTGGTGTACCAAGCACGGGGTTCTTGTTTTAGTCCGTACAACGCTCACTTGAGTCTGGATACATGTGACTCTCTATCGAAGGTCTCAAATCCTTCTGGTTTCTCAATATGCACCTCTTCCTCAATCATATCATTGAGGAATGATGTCTTCACATCCATCTAATGTATCTTCCATCCCATATGCGTTGAAAGTGCTAGAATAGATATGATTGAAGAGTACCTTGCTACTGGAGAAAAGGTCTCATCATAATCAATTCCCTCCACCTGAGAGAATCCTATGCCACGAATATGGCCTTGTGTTTCTCCACACTCCCATATGCTTCTTTCTTTACCTTGTAAATCCATCTAGAACTCACCACTGACTTGTCTTCTGGTCTTGGGACCACTTCCCAAACACGGTTTCTGATAATGGAGTCATACTCCTCAACCATGGAATCAACCCATACTAGTTGCAACACTGCTTCCTCGAATGAGGATGGCTCAACCTCTACACTCCCGCTCATCAGAGCCATGTAGCTAGTGTACCGATTTGGTGACCTCCTCTGCCTACGATATTATGTGGGTGCTCCCACATTCTCTCTAGTAACATCATGCATCAATCTTTCAGCCTCTCTGGTGCGCTTCCTTCCATCTATGGAAGTCTCTTCATGAGTGGGTTCTTCCACTCTCTACTCCTCTGCATGTGGCTAATCCACGTCATCTTGAGGTTCTCCTTTGGAGCTAAAATCTCCTCATCTGCATGTAACTGAAGCTCCCTCTCAAGGGAACATCTCATGGCCTTCTCTTCATCAAACTTCAAATCTCTACGAACCATTATAATCCTGTTAGATGGCAGGTACACCTGATAGTTGTGAGGTGTATCAGTGTACCCCACAAATATGCCCAACTCAGTTGTTGGCTCTAGCTTTTTACATGCATCCTTGATAACATGACAGTAGACTGATGAACCAAAGATACTAAAGTGTGCCACATCTAGTTTTTTACCTGAAAAAGCATCTTCTGGTGTACTCATCCTGAGAATTCGACGAGGACTGTTTTGCAAATAAACAATTGTGTTGCATGCTTCAGCTCACAAATGCGATGATAGGCCCTAATCATCTAACATTGCCTGTGCTACTCCCATAATAATTTTGTTCTTCCTTTCAGCCACCCCATTATGTTGTGGGTTATGAGGTGTTATTAACTCTCATCGAATGCCTTCTGATGCACATAAGTTATTGAATTCATTCGACACATATTCTCCATCGTTATCACTCCTGAGAGCTTTAACTTTCCCGCCAGTATCTTTCTCAACAAGTGCTTTAAATTCACAAAATTTAGCAAACGTTTGATCTTTTTTCTGCATGAAGAAAATCCAACACTTACAAGAAAAATAATCAACAAATATTACATAATACCTATGCTTGGTCGTGGAGGCTGTCAAGAATAGTCCACACACATCTGAGTGAACTCTATCAAGGATCGCTTGCGCTTGACTGTATTTATCATGAAAGGAAGCTTTGGTGTACTTCCCCAATGTACACCCTTTGCATGTGTCTCTCTGCTCTAGTTTACCCTTGGGAAGTCTTGTAGAAATTTTCTACATGATCTTCAAAGACCCATGGTGCAAGTGACCTAATCTTCTATGCCACAACTCACCAATTTCTTGGCTTTGCACCTTCTCTGATTTTGTGCTCAAAGAAGAAAAATATTCTACATCCAATTTGTAGAGGTTCTTCACCTAACCCTGATTCACTTCACCTATCTTGAGGCTATATGACGAAGGAAAACCTTTCCCTTGCTAAATTTCACATCGTAGCCACGGTCCTCCAACATGGAAACTGTAACCAAATTCTTCTTTAAACCTAGAACATACATGGCATATTTTAATGTGAGAGGAGAACCAGACTCCCTCTGAAAGGTAGAAGTACATATGTCGGTCACGTTATACCTCCCATCATCTCCCATGTTGATGTGCATCTAGAGGTCCTTCTCCTCCAAATCACTGAAGAAATCTTTGTTTCTGATCATATGAAATGAGGCTCCACAGTCCAGGTACCACACACTACCCATCACAGATGTCACCATGGAAGCGATGAGGGTGAAATCCAGCTCGAATTGTGAAGCAAGAGCTTCACCTGCCACTCCTCCTGGGGGCTTCTTACCAACCTTCTTGTGCAGACACTTCGTGGCATAGTGTCCCAACTTGTGACAATGAAAAAATTTAATCTTCGCATGTCCTTCTTCTTGCCGCCTTGACTAGAATCTGATTTGGAATTGGATGACTTCCCCTTCCCTTTTTCACCTTTCCAACTAAGGCATATTTCTCCTCATCATTATGCTTGGATGAGGATCCATCTCTAGTGTTCCACCAAATCTCTTGTTGTACCAAGTCAGACCATAAATGCTCCCACTCTAGTAGCTTCTCCCTCCCATTAACTAAGTCCTAGTAGTTGTTCCAACTCTTGGGAAGGCCTAGAAGTGTTAGGCTCACCATATCATCTTCAAAAACTATAAAATCGACACTTCCAAGCTCACCCCGACATTGGGTGAACTTGGTCAAGTACATCGATATTGTGTCACCCTTCTCCATCTTGATATTTCTAAGCTTGTCCTTCAGTGCCAGCTTCCTGAGGTCACTGTTGTTTTGAAACAGGTTTGTCAAGGCCTTCCACATTGCATATGGAGTCTCCTTACTGTGGAGGTTCGAGACAATATGATCTCGAACTCCTTCTAATATAATCCTTCTTGCCTTTGCAACACATTTTTTCCACTCTGTCAAGTCCTGAGCATCAGTTGTTGGAGGCTTAGGAATATCTTTATCTATGAATTCCTTAAGCTCGTTGGCTTCCAACATTGCCTCCATCATGTCCTTCCAAGCAATATAATTCAAACAACCCTCAAGGGCATATTCGAGTCTCAATCCGTAGAACAACATATTGCTAGATCTGAAGTATGAAACTGCAAATTTGATTTCTCTTGCAAAAGACAAACTCATATTCCCCTCTTCTATAGTGATTCCAGCTCTAATACCGTGTAGAAATTCCTTGTAGATTCAAACTACAAAGTGTAATATGCTAAAATAATTTACTTGAATCTACTCTATTCATCAACGGAAACAATAATTGATCGATGAAATCAACAAGCATATAAGAGAAAGAATCCAATCACACATAACACAATGATTTTTTTGGAAAGTCACAGCTAAAAAACCCTGCTATCTATATATTTCATAACCATAAAATATGATAATATTACAATGATTTGCTCAAACCCGAGCAAGCTCTGCACTATCTCTATCTATCTCATTGCTTCCTAGACAAGATCAAGCCAATACTTAGCCAAATTATTGCTTTCCCAAGTCCATATTTCCTTGAGTTGTTCCTCAAGGAATTAGCCTCTATTTAATTAGGAAATTCCTCAATTATGAATTGTGCAATCCTCATAGACCTTTTTCTGATTGCATGCACCATCATTTTAATTTAGATGATTTTACAACTGATATGGCATTATCCTTGAACTTCAATCTTAACTGGGTCTTTCTCTGATATGACATGCATGAGTTAATTATGAGTGAATCTTTAGTTTACTGGTTGATCAATATAGGTAGCACCACACTTGACTATAGGCAGCACTACATTGTATTGTAGGCAACACCACACTGCACTTCAAGCATCACCCCACTATACTACATACAACACCACGTTGCACTTCAGGCAACACCCCATTGTACTTCAGGCAACACCACACTACTGCAGGAAACACCCCACTACTATAGGCAACACCTCAATACTATAGGAAACACCCCACTACTAGACCTCCCATGAATTCCTCCATTAGTTGGAACTATTTTAACTGATTTTAACTCAGTTAGACTGAATTAAATAATTACAAATCAAAATAAACTCAACTAGTGCTCCTAATTGTAGGAAACACTCTACATGACTCTAGTTAGACCCTCAACTCGAATTAATTGAGCCAGCTAAGTCAAATTAACTTAGTTAACTTTTACAAGTTGTCATGAGATGTGGAATTACAATTTTATTCCCAATTTAATTCAAGGAAAAAATTAAATTAGGATTTTCTTGTTGCATTTTCAACAAGCAGATAACCCGCGCTTGGAGAGTTGGTCCGCCAATGTGTTCTTCTCTCTGAAATTATGGAAAAATGAAATAGAGAGGAAGTGAGTCTTCATTAGAGAGATTTTCTCTAGCCAGTAACACAGTGATGAAATAGATAGAGTGAGGGTCCCCAAAGATTAGTTGATTGTCACTTTCGAATCCCATGTGATTACAATCTCATCCACAATAAACCACAACACGCAACGAATGATGCCCCAAAGGGGAAACACTTTAGCCTGCATGTTAGTGTCCAATCCTCCATACCAATAGAAGTGATAATGCCATGAAGGAGAAAGGGAGATTATTGCTTTTCATCTGCACACTCCACCAACAAAGGCACCATCAAAATAACCAATACAAAAGATATGGTCCAGGGGTTTGAAAGACCAGCAACACCTGGAGAATTTAGTTTTATGTGGTCCTATCTCCAAAAAGTATTCGATGTTTATGAGAGAGGTAGATCTTAGATCCAGAACAACATTCTCAAATATGCAAGTGTTATGACAGTGTGAAATCCCCCAGAAAATGTACAATGGGATAGATCTATGCTCCAAGTGGCAAGATTCTTAGCTAAGAAGGCAAGAGAAGATAGAATTTTGGTTCACTGAACAATTGAACTTTAGCAAATTTATAACTTCCTCCTGGATAGATAGGGTGAAGGGAGAGTATAGGAAAATGTGAGTAGCAACCTCATTAGAAGATTTGCAAAGAGGGCATATGCCTAGACCTATGAAAGCTCTCTTGGAAAGGTTGTCCCAACTAAGGACTCAGTTGTGGACAACCAACCAACTGAAGCATTTCAGCTTTTCTAGAGCCTCCCACTTCCATATCTAGGCAAGCCACTTGGAGAGAGAGTTAAGATGTAGTCTAACATATATGTATAAATATGTCGCCTTAGTAGGAATGTTACCTCCTTGTGGAATGCCACCCCATTTGATCTTGTCAACCTTATCTGAGAGGAAAATGCGTACATGAATTAGGTGTGAATGGCAATTCTCCCATTCAAGGAACAAATATGGATGCATCTCCAGCTCACTAGCCTACTTCCAATATGTTGAGGAAAAACCCTCCTTCAATACGACTACAATGTGCGACAACAAATGAGTTCCACAGTTGTAGATATGTTGGATAATAAGCAAAGAGAGAGAGTGGTATCCCTCCATACATACCAAAGCGTCAAAACCAACAAATATTTTTCTACCCCTACCAATGGCCCATTGAAGGTTACTGCACAACCATGGGAAAACTTTCATCAAGTTGCACCACGCAAAGGATGCATGTTTCTTAACTAGAGCTCCAACCTTAATCAAATCGTCTAAAAAGGAATTATCAAGGTATTTTTCTCTAATAATGTTTTTCCAAATGCCCTACCCCACCAAGGCCCCCCAGAGATTCGATGTGAGCAGGGCTCAGTTGAAGATATTTGTGTCCTTAATTCCCCATCCACCGAATTCGAATGGTTTGTAGATGCTAGCCGACAAGGACAGATGGAATTTCGTCATATCATCGATGCCAGACCAAATGAAATCTACTATTATGGAGTTGATTCGATGGATGAATTCCATAGGAAGGTGGAATAAGTGCATCTAATAGACAAAAATCCCCTGCGGTACTGCCTTTGTCATAATCATCCTACCTCCTTGAGAGACCCACTTGTTCTCCCATAACATTAATTTCCCTTCAAATTTCTCTATGACCCAATTCCAATCACTCCTATTATAGTTGTAGGGCTTCAAATGGAAGCCTAATTATTTGAAACCCTCTACTATAGGTTTGACTTTAATCCCCAAGGGATCAACAATCTTTTTGACCTCCTTGTCCTCCACATAGGTAGCAATAAACTTAGATTTCTCCTTGTTCAGGAACAATCCTAATGCACTACTAAAATTTAAGAAAGTTTGAGAGAAAGTGAGTCAGTTTTCCAATTTGGTCTCCCCGAGCCCAAGAATTCCAACCACAAACATTAAGTGTGACAACTGATTATTGGGCAAGATCTTACATTCCTTGATTCTACCCTCCTCCCTGATAGCTCTAAGAGCCCTGATAAGCTCGTCCATCACTAGAATAAAGAGTAGTGGAGAAAGGGTGCATCCTTGTCAAAGACCACGATGGATTCTAAAAAATCTAGTGGGAATATTGTTAATAAGAACAACAATATTGGTCGTGGAGACGCGTGCCATAATCCAATTTACATGACTTCTTTGAAATCCACACCTATGGAGGATCAACCTTAGAAACTCCCAATCCAACCTATCATAAGATTTGATGAGGTCTATATTCATCAAGCATGCTTTCATTTTTTTTAGTACTGATGGAATGAATACACTCCTAGGTAATCCTCGCAGTTTCTTGGATTCTCCTACCTACAAGGAATCCAAATTGCTCCAAAGAGATGTGCTTCGACAACAATTTTTTAATACAATTAGCAATCACATTGGAAATCATTTTATAAACCACATTACATAATGAGATTGGACTAAAATCAATGAACTTGCAAGAGTTGGGATTTTTAGGGATGAGATTAATGAAGGTCGCATTTATAGCACATGTTATATGCCCTTGTATCTGAGACTCCTCCACCATCACAATAAGATCAGGGCTCATCAGATCAAAGAAGAAGAGATATAGTTCCACTGGCCATCTGTCGGGCCTTGGACTTTTGTCCTTAGCAAGTTCATAGATTACTCCCTTCAATTCATCAACAATGATGGGTTCACCCAATATGTTACTGTCCTCTACGTTGACCATACAGGGGAATAGATTTGCTAGATCCCATTGGTCGTTAATGCTTTAATCAACAGAAGCCTGGAATTTATTACTAAAATGTTGAAACACCTCCAGTTGTATATCCTTCAAGGATGTAAGAATATTATTGTGCTGGGTCCTAATGTGCCAAATAAAATTTGTGCTCTTTCTTTTGGAGGAAACTTTGTAAAAGAACCTGGTGTTTTTGTCCCCAGCTTGTATCCATGCCATCTTTCTTTTCATTCTCCATTCATCCTCCTGCATTTTGAGAATTTTATTTTTCCTAGTTATGAGTTCAGTGAAAATCCTCTTGTTTTATTCATAAAATAAACCAACAAATGATGACTCCATGAGGATTTCATTATTATTCTCAATTTAAGTTAATTCCTTAGATAGTTCCCATTTCCTCTTACGAATCCAATATTTCACTTCAACCTCCAGTCTGCTTAATTTATGCGTAACCAAGTGAATTATGTGTTCAATTGATATTTGTATAGGCAAAAACCATGAGCGACTGACCAACTCCATAAAATATTTTCCTTGCAACCATGCATGATTAAATTTAAAGGGGAGAGTGATCCATTTCTCCCACCTATTCCAGGTAAATAACATTGTGGTTTGATGTGCCCAGGTGAGAAGTCCAGGAGTTGAGGTATTGCAACCTTGCATAAAGGGATGAGTGGAACTAAGAATGGTCCAGCCTTTTCACTATGCCATCTACTCCAGTTCTTTGATTTCTCAAAGTGGAGCAAATAGGCCATGGGATTATATCTCTGAACATTTTCCGGGAAAAGAAGGAGTTGAAGTATCCTGCTAGAGGATTTGGATTGTTGTTTTGTCCCAAAATCTCCTCATGGTGCAATGTGAGATTTAGGTCTCTAGCTATGATTAGCTGATGTAAATGCAGAATCCCACTATCATCCAACCTCTACCAAAATAACTTTCAATTGGCGTATGGGGCAAAATATTAAAAATGTGTACACGATGGCGTAATCCCTTAAAGAACCTAGAAAATATGATACCAAAAAAACTTTATATGCCTCAAGGGAGAAGAGCATAGGGTTCCACATGGCGGCTAAGCTTCTAGAGATGATGGCACATACTGCCCAATCTTGGCATATATTCGAGAGAAACTTTAGAGTGTTTTCCCCGTCAATCATGGTCACCTAGAGTAAAATCAACGTTGGATGTTTGGAAGATATGATGTAATTAAGTGCTCACCGAGAGATTAACAATCCCATACCCCTAATGTTAAATGACATGATCATCATTTTAAACAAGAATCCCCAAGGAAAATTACTCTAAGGCCCCGATTATCCAATAAGTCACTAGTTCTCTCTCTGTTAGTAGAAATATATGGGTCTATAGTTGGGTAGAGGGAAACTTCCACTGTTTCATAGAAGTGAGAGTTGAGATCCGATCCATGCTCAGTGCAACCTTCCTTTCACTACTACAACCAAGATTATTGCCCTCTAAACTTGAAAATAATCCACTCTTTTGGAAGAATGATCGCTTTATAGTCAAGGGTTCTAGTCCCAATGAGTCATCTTTGATCAAATTCTCTAGCTGAGTATCGACAGGAAGAGGGATTGGATGTCTCCATTTGATATTTTCTTCCGAGGAATAGATGTTGGGCGAGGTCTCTAATAAACAGTAGGAAAATGGATACAATCATTGAAATTTTGAGATGGTGATGAGGGCGACGATCTAATGTAATTAGTCTTATCTCTACTTGGAGCTCTATTATGAAATTCATCCTGAAGGATGTCATTCCCGAAGTCTTCTACAACCTTCAGCTAAAGGTAGCCACTATACCCATTGATGCTAATTTTTTGAAGTGAAGCACCTTAGATATGTCTCCACACATTTGTTGACTGCTTCTGTTTGACCGTCAGTTTGGGGATGATAGGAAATAATTAGTTGGGGTTGCATTCCTTGTAGCTTGAAAAGTTCTTGCCAAAATTTGTTGGTGAAAGTAGGGTCATGACCAGACACAATGGAAGTTAACATGCCATGTAGTTTTAAGATATGGTACAATAAAACTTGAGCCACCAAAGTGGGGGTAAATGGGTGTGGTAGAGCGCAAAAATGAGCTTATTTAGAAAGTTTGTCCACAACCACCATGATAACTGATTTGCTTCTTGACTTTGGGATACCAGTGATGAAATCCATGGAAACATCTGTCCATACAGAGGCAGAGAGTGGCAATGGTTGTAAGGTTCCCGATAACTTGATCGTTTCCCCTTTATTGTATTGGAACACATCACATTCAGCTACAAAAGTAAGAATGTTGTTTTTCATGCCAGTCCAAAAGAAAGAACGATGTGCGCGAGAATAAGTCTTCTGAAAGCCAGAATGTCCTCCAATTGGAGATGAGTACAACTCATCCAAGATGCGGATATTAAGGGTGGATGCCAGCAAGATAACTACTCGATCCTTGTAGCAAAGAATCTCATCCTTCCAAGAGTAGTCGGCAAAGGAATTAGGATCTTCTCTCAAGTTATTAATGAGTTGGGAAAGAGAGGGGTGGGAGAACCATTCCTTACGGGCCTCTTCAATCCAATTTGGTATGGGTAGATAGATTTATAGCACGGTGCTCTTATCCTCGAATTGGCGTGATAAAGCATCAACTACTACATTGTCACACCCTTTCTTGTAAATTATCTCATAATCATATCCCAACATTGATGATAAATGTTGCTCTAAAAAATATTTTAGGCTTTGATAGTTTGTGCGGATTTGGAAATGTTGCCCCAATAAGTATGGCCGCCAGGTGTCTACTGCATGTAATATGGCCATCGTTTATTTCTCATAAGTAGATTGAACCAGATGTTTTCCACTGAGTTGTTGGCTAGTGAAAGCCAATGGTTAACCTTCCTGCATTAATACAACACCAATACCATTACCGGAAGCATCACATTCAATCACAAAAGAGTTGGTGAATTCGGGTAGGGCCAATATGGTAATGGAGCACATGGCCTATTTGAGAGCCAAGAAGGCCTGCTAAGTTGCATCAGTCCATAGAAATGAAATTTTCTTTAGAAGATTAGTGAGGGGTCTAAAAATGTGACCATAATTGTGGACAAATTTGCGATAGTAGACGGTGAGACCCAAGAATCACCTCAAACCCTTCAAGATTTTTGGTTGGGGCCAATCTTGCATTTCCTGAATCTTTTTTGGATCAACCTGCACTCCTTCACGACCCACAATGTATCCCAAATACTTGACTTCTTCCATGCCAAAAGAGAACTTGGATAATTTGACAAATAATTTGTGATCTCGGAGTAGTTGCAATATCCGATATACATGCTGAAGATGTTTGTCCCGGGTTATGTTGTAGATGAGAATGTCATCAAAGAAGACTAGGACAAATTTTCGGAGATATGGTTTTAGTAGGTGGTTTAGGAGGCTTTGAAAATTAGATGGAGTATTACAAACACCAAATGGCATGACTAGGAACTCATAATGGCCTTCATGAGTTTGGAAGGCAGTCTTGGGAATGTTTACTTCCTTCATGCGTATTTGGTGATAGACTGAATGGAGGTCTAGCTTGGTGAAGAATTGAGCACCATGCAGTTCATCAAGCAGATCATCAACAACCAAAATAGGAAATTTGTCCTTGATAGTGAGCTTGTTGAGGACCCAAAAGTCCAGACACATGCGCCATTATCCATCTTTATTTAGAACCATGACCACTAGAGATGAAAAAGGACTGATGTTGGGACGAATAACTCTGGCTTCGAGGATTTCCTTGATGATTTTTTCAATTTCATTATTTTTGTCAAAAGGACATTGATATGGGCAGACATTAGGCGATTGGCCCCCTGGGACCAAAGGGATGATATGATCATGTTCACCCCTAGAGGGGGGATTCTATTTAGGTTTGTTAAAGACATGCTGGTGGCAATCTAAGTCCTATCACATATCAGGATGAATATGAGGAGTAGTGGACTCAATGGCCTAAATGGCATTAAAATGGGCAACTAATCCATGATGGCCCTTTTATAAAAGATTCTCCATTTGATGTTAGCTGATGATAGTAGGAGCACCTGCTTGGATTCCCCTTAATTTATGAATGTGGTCATTCTGCTTAAAGCTCATATATAACTCCTAGAAATCCATTGTGGCCTAATGTACGAAGCCATTTAGCACCCAGGATAATGTTGTAACCACACATTTCAATAGAAAACATGTGGGTATTTAGGTGGTCGTCTCCCATCTGAAGCTTAATATCTTCACAATGGCCTTCACATTTCATGGTTCCCCCATCAACAATAAGAACTTGGAAAATATATACCGCCACACAAAGCAATGAACAACTTCTGCGACTCTCTTATTGATAAAGTTATGAGTGCTGCCACTATCAATCAATACCACTACTGGTTGATGTTTAATAAAGCCTTGAATTTTGAGAGTCTAAGGTGAATAAATGCCAGCTAAGGCATGTAGTGATATAACCGGCTCATCTGGCGTAGATGTGAGATCATTGTCGAATTGGGTTTCCCAGACTTTGTCCTTGGGCACCTTAAGGGATGGATCTTCCTCTACTGAGTTGTTATCTGTAACATCAATTTGAAAGAATTTTGGTTCCTTGCATTTGTGTCTAGGGGAGTACTTTTCATCACAGTAGTAGCACAACCCCTGTTTTCTTCTTTCGTCCATTTCTATTGGTGACACCTTTTGAACCTTAAGTGTTTGGGTGGGGCCCTTAGCCTAGGTGGGACATGACTAGTTGATGAAATTTGGATGATTGGATTGGGCATTTAAGGTGATTTCCACATCTAAGGCATTGTTGCATGCATCCAACCAAGTAGCTGGGTGGTGCATCTGGACATGGGCTTGGATGGCTTCTATTAAGCCATTGATGAAACACTCCAAGTAGAAGTCACTCCTAGACCGTCAATTTGGATGGCCAATTGCTGATCCAGGTGGATATTGGTGGGCACCCGCCTATTCCACCTAGACCCCCCAATTAGTTTCATTTGTTTCCTTGTTCATTTCAGCATTTACTATTTTTAGCAGTTTTTCAGGTCCTAAACTTCCAGAGAAGTTTTGACCCCCTACACGACATTTTTTGGGGTTCGTGATATGCCTGTAGCCATAGGAAAGGGCCTGCTGTGAAACCTATAGTACTCAGCGAGACCTTTCCAACAAGGTATCGTACGCGCCAAATAGAGATAATATGACCAAGTTACAACCCTCAGAAGTTGGCTGCCCAACTAACCCAAACAAGGCCCACAAACTCTTGGTGTTACATCTCCTGGGGTTAGGGTTTTGGTTGTTTAGGGTTTTCTCATGTTTTCCAATAATAAATAGGTCCTTGAGCCTCATTGTAACATAGTTCAGAGGCATGTAGCCACCACATGTCTTCTAAGAGATAAGATATCATCGCCCGAGCTATCTTATTTCCATTTTGTTTGTAAGCATAGTTCAATATTTTTCTATTAATGAAATGGAGTATTTTTCTGTTGCATATATGTGGTTATGATTATATCGGTAATTTTTTGCATTCCTGTTTAAGTTCAGACTAATGGTATCAGAGCGGTCTGCTCTTTCTTTGTTTTTCTTTGCATGTCCCCAATGAGGTCAGGGTATAAGGAGTTAGGGCTTGATCTGGTTGAACCATTGCAAGATTAGCCTCGCAAAACCTGACGACCTCCCATGGTGGAAGAAAAGAAAGACGAGGGGGCAGGAGATCCTTTCAAAATGTTGCTTGAGGACGCCCTCGAGCGACAGAGGGACACGATGATGGATAACTTTGTTGTGATCCTTTGACAACTACCCACAGGTGATGCATCTTCATCTAGAAGCCACTTTGGAGGTGCCACTCCTTTTAAGGTACAAGTTAACTTCGATATTCCCATATTCAAAGGCCTGATAGATGTAGATGCCGTAGATAAATAGTTAAATCTGTTGGAAGGATATTTTCAGTTCATGACTTTTCCAATCGGGAAAATATTACTTTTGCACTTCTCAAAGCCGCCCCACACATCAAGGGCTAGTGGGAAACCTACTGTGAACAAAAGGACGAGAGTGAACCCTCACTGTTTTCAGCTGCACCCACTTGGAATTCTTTCCTAGAAGCCATCAAGGAACAATATTACCCTGTCGGGAGCTATGAAGACAACTACATAAAGTGGACCGCTCTACGATATGGAACAACTAAGATGTGCATGAGTTCACAAATATTTTCCATACCCTTTGCATGACGCTAGGTATCAAGGATACTGAGCTAGAGTTGGTGCTCAAGTACCGCGACTATCTACACAAGTACATCCAAGATGAGATGGAGTTCTTAGACATTTCCTCGCTCGACACGACATATCGGTACGTTGTCAAGATTGAGAAGAAGTTTAAACAGAAGAAGTGGGACTTTGAATCTACAAATCCAAAATAAGGAAAAGGCACCCCCAAACCATAGAAAAAAGGACCAAGGCAAGGAGGGGCTACCCAGGACATCCCATTAAAGCCGCAAGAAAAGAAGAACACCACAAAGATGAAGAAGGACATGAGAAAATGGTGTGAGTTCCATACGAGCTCCAATCACAATACAAGTGAGTGACGGGCCAAGCAATCATTGGTGGTCGAGTTGAAGGCTTCTGAATCAGGCACGGATTCCGACTCTGAATCATAACCTGATAAGGGAACTAAAAAAGGGAAGTAGATCATTGATGCGGAGCCCAGTGCCATCGTGGCCACCACCAAGATCCAAAATATTGAGCCTAAATATCCAAAGGAGGGGGAACGCCTCTTCCACTCACAGATGTGGGTGAAGGGTTCTTCACTGCAGTTCATTGTCAACAGCAGGAGCCAAAAGAACCCAACAGAGGTCGTGAAGCGGTTGGGCCTAAAGACTATGCACATCCACAGATGTACACAATCGGGTGGCTTCGCCAAGGATGAGATCTTCATGTCAGCCACTAGTGTCGCCTTCCCTAAAACATCAAGCCCTTCACAGATGACGTGCTATGTGACATTGCTCCGCTTGAATTTAATGTGATGTATTGTTAGGACAACTATACTTATGGAAGTGACATGCTATATATGAGTCTAAACCTTGCTCTGTGATTATTAATTTGGCTAATAAGTTGTACAGGATACTGGAGGTAGCCCCACCTAATGCCATCTCTTTGATCACTACAAAGAAATGCAGTGTGATCATTTCCTAGACCAGGAATTTTTTTTCCCTATGATTCACCCCCAAGGCAAGAAGAAGGTTGTGGCCATGGCTTCCAGGTAGGGATCCTCTACACAACAACAATAGATGGACAAGGTCATGGAGGAGTACAGGGATATTTTTTCCTCACCCACAGGGGTACCTCTGCATTGTCAGGTCAAGCACTCCATCGATATGACCCCCGATGCGTCGCTACCCAATGGATCAATCTATTGATGCTCTATTATGGAGAATGATGATACCAAGAGGAAGATTTAGGAACTATTGCAGAAAGGGCACATCAGGCCAAGATCATCACCTTGTGGGAGCCTGATTGTATTGGTACAAAAGAAGGATGGGATCTGGAGGCTCTGTATTGACTATCAGACACTGAACAAGATCACTGTCTGAAATAGGTACCCAATCCTATGGATTGATGACCTTCTGGACCAGCTCAAAGGGGACAAATATTTCAACAAGATTTACTTGAATTCAGGTTATCACCATGTGCCTATCGAACCCTCTGATGTGTGGAAGACTGCCTTCAAATCCAAGGAGGGCCTTTTTGAATGGTTGGTCATGCCATTTGGATTGATGAACGCCCCTGCAATGTTCATGAGATTGATGGACGACATCTTGCGACCCTTCACCAATGCATTCATGGTGGTGTATTTAGATGACATCTTGATCTTTAGCCAGAGTTGCGAAGAGAACCTCCACCATATTCGACAAGTCCTTCAAACCCTGCGACAACACAAGTTGTGTGCTAACTTGGAGAAATGAACCTTTGGCTTGACCTAAGTTCAATATCTGGGATACATCATTGATGAGCAGGGTGTACATGTGGAACCATCTAAGATACAAGTCATTCGGGATTGGCCAACCCCAACCACTCTAACAGAGCTCTGCAGCCTTTTGGGTCTTGCCAATTTCTACGGTAGGTTCATGTTGGGGTTCTTTCATATCACTTGGCCTTTAAGTAAAGTCACCAAGGGTGGAGCGAAAGAAAAGTTTTTTTGGTCAGAAACCCAACAAAAAAGAGTTCTCAGAGTTGAAGAATTGTCTCTGTTTTGCACCAGTGCTCACATTACCAGACCTGCAATAACCATTTGAGATTGAGATAGATGCCTCCGACTATACTGTTGGTGCGGTTCTTACTCAGCATGGGCATCCAGTGGCTTACTATAGTGAGACACAGTCAAAAAGTACCCCACTTATGATAAAGAAATGTATTCCATTGTGCAGGCCTGCTGTCAATGGAAGCATTACATTTTGGGAAAGGAAACAAACCTCTACAGTTCATACAAACATAAGGGAATTTGCAGAACAATCGCGATCAGAAATGGTCCACCTATCTGCAACAATTCCATTTGAACATTAAGTATAAGAAGGGCATCACCAATAATGTCAATGATTGCCTCAGCCAATCGCCGGTCATGGCGTTGATCACTATGCTCGACTCCTGTGGGAACGAGACATCAGGATGACTGCATCTTTACAAGAGCGATCCAAAATTCGAAAGCATATACCAGACACTCCTAGAAGGGAAGCAAGTTCCAAATTTTCACCTTCAGGATGCTCTGTTATTCCACCTGGGACACATATGTGTTCCTTCAAGTGAGTGTGCCAAGATGATTTGGGAGGCACACTACAGTCAGGTCATTGGATATTTTGGAGTAGAGAAAATAGTGGTGGTATTGCATAAGTATTTTGATTGGCGGAAACTTCGTCATAATGTTGGGAAGTACATTAGATCTTGCATCGCCTGCACCATTGCCAAACCAACCATCAGGAAGCAAGGCCTATACACTCCTCTACCTACTCCTAGCCGGCCTTGGGAATCTGTCTCCATGGATTACATGTTGGGCCTTCCTTCTACTAAGCACGAAAATGACTGCGTTTTCGTGGTCATCGACAGATTCTCTAAGATGGGTGTTTAGTCAATTTAGTGTCCTAAATTGCTACATAAATTATCCATCCGGGTGTCGTAAACTAATGAAGTGTATTGCTATATGTGTTAAATAACCCTTTCTTACCTCACTATTTTCAAGTTTATGTTTGTTTTGGGGTTTTGTTCTTTTGATTCTGAAAGTTCTGCAATGTAGTTAAAATATTAATCTATTGCTGCTAAGAACCTAGAAAAATGAAGTGAGAGTCTAAAAGCGATTTTTAGGCCAAGTTTGGAAGTGAGGTTTTCAAAACAAGAAAGTGAAGAACAAATATTATCTTCTTGCTATTTTAATGGTTTCCAAAACATGAGCTGAAAGGACTCTTAAAACTGCTTTCTACTTAATTATAAAACCAAAACTTAAGTGAGAAAATGGAATTGTAGCTATTTATAACAAATTGAGAATGAAATACTAGAAACAAAACTACTTCTGTTGTCTAATCTACTTGCAAATTTAAAGCTCAGTGAATTACTAAATATGGAACTGCAACTATACTAAGGAAAAGAAACAATGAAACTACAACTATTCTATTTATGAAAGCAAAACTAAATGAAGTATTGTTATCACTTTGCTATATAATTTAGGGAGAATTGACTCCTTATGATAGCAACATTTGAGAGATTCCATTCTTCATCATTCTAAAAGAAGTAAACATTAAAATGCAAGGAAAAACTTAGTCATTAGTAAAACATTTCACCACTTAGTTTTAGGTTCAACCATCAACAAAGGGCTTTTGGAAATATCTATTTAAATCATGAGTTACTAAATTGATAAGAAAATGGAATTAAGCTATCTAACTCTAAATTAATAAACAACAAGAAATCTCATTCATAAACACAACATTTCACCATTTAGTTTGAGGATAAACCATCAACAAAAGGCTATGTAAATATTTGTTTATATCATGAGTGACTACACTAAGAAGAAAAAAGCATTAAACATCTTGACTCAAAAACTAACGAACAACAAGAAATCTCATTCATAAACTCAACATTTCACCATTTAGTTTGAGGATAAACCATCAATGAAAGGCTTTGGAAACATCCATTTATGTAATGAGTGACTATTCTAATAAGCAAAGGCACGAACCAACTTAAATTTAAAAACTAAGGAACAACAGAAGAAATAAGTCTAATGATGCTACTGTCAACAATTTAAAAACTATAGTTAAGAAGCTAGAGAATAAGGGAAACCAAAGAACTACTTCTACGTTGGAATGCAACTATCTAAGTTAGTGGAAACAAATGACATAAGCTGCAATGAACACAGTGTTAGAAACGATTATGAACACAATAAAAAACACAGTAAATGTACAACTGAACGAAGAAAGGCAACAAATGAAAATGTACAGAAATGAAAAGTAACCTTGACCACGCAAGGGCCCTCTGCAAGGTCAGGGACTAGCAATGCATAATTACTTCACACGCTTCAGGTATCCATAAAAAGCAGAGTTTTTATATTTAAAACAGAGCACTAAGTGTCTCAAGCTATAAGCGGAAATTGCACTATTACATCAGCCAAAAACTTAATAGATCTACCACTCACATTCAACAACTCCCCATGTTGATGACGATGATCCTTTATTAGGAGGAACCCCAATGTTGACAGTCCTAATTTGGAAAGATTAAGTTAAGAGATTTCTATCTTCGCACCTCTCGAATCATAAATGGATGGAATTCAAATTTTTGGTTGGTGAGCTACTAGGGAATGTCACATTTACTTGCCTCTTCATACCTTCCCGAATCTCACACCAACATTCCTTGCACACCCCGATTTTGAATGCACGATGAAACCAAGATCGAATCAAAACACTATGAGAAGTTCTTGATTGAGTAATGCATGAGATTTCCCCACTATTCCCCTCTTGTGTAAATAAAATCTCTTGAAGGCTCAACTGTTAAGATTCATATTGATCTTAAGCATAACTTGTGCAACACCAACAACATCTAAACCAACATAAGCTGCAACCCATCCTACAACATCCATAAGTTGCAACCCATCCATAAGTTCCCTTTAGGTGTGACATCCAATCTTTACTAAGCCCTAACTTGAATGTTCCTGGATGAAAGATAAACAAAGGAGGAAACAATCTAACTTGTGCTAAGATAAAAATCTACTTGGATTCAGATCCTCTTGGCTTTTCTAATGTCCTTCACCAAAAGATCAATGAGCATAAAGACAACAATGAGTAGTCCAACTATCTGAAAAAACTCACTTACCAATAATTCCTCCATTATGCAGAAGCTTCTCCTTCTATTACTTCACTTGTCATGAAATGAACACCAATGTCCATGAACCAACTCTAAAACACTGAACTCCAACCCCATCTACGATATCCCTATTCATCTCCTTTATATTTTATAATCTCAAAAATAAAAACAATACAACCTATCCTACCAAAGAAAAATATAATAAATCCAAAAACCTAAAAAATAAAAACAACCTATTCTATCATCTCCTTCTTATGCAAGTGAGTCAAGTAAGCCTTTCTTCATTGAGAACACCCTGCATGATTAAATCCCTATGTAAGAACAAAATAAATAATATGAAAGAAAAAGACCTCCTAAATTTATTCTTAACTCTTCAAAATCACTTACAACTAAAATGGTAGTGGTGACATCACACTATTAAATCTAAAAAAAATTATTTTAAAAAATCGCTTACAACTAAAATGACGGTGACATCAAAGTATTAAATCTAAAAAAATATTTTAAAAACAATAATAACACATTTAAATTTAAAAAATATAATATTATAAAGTAAATTTAAATATATATAAATAATTCTACACCATTCATCTAAAAATATAATATTATAAAATAAATTTAAATATATATAAAATAAGTCTACACCATTCATCCATTTTTTTTTATCTAATTTATTATTAAATAATTTTATTTATTAACCACGTTAAAAAATAATATAATAATGAGAATACCCGATAGACACGACTCTTAAAATTTGTCATTATTAACTTCATTCTCTATATTCGATTCTCTGGATCTTCATACTCATCATCTAAACTTACTATAAATTGAAATATTACATCACAACACACTTACTATAAATTGAAATATTACATTACAACATACGTCACCAAAAAAATTAAATATTTTACTGTTAACATAATTCATATTTAAATTAAATTAAATTATTTGTTAAAAATATATTGTCAATGGAAAAGTTATTAATTATAATTTTCAAATTATTAAATTATAATTCAAATTAAATATTTAAATTTTTAGTGTTAATTCATAATTTATATTTAAAATTAATTAAATTATTTGTTAAAATAGGTTGTCAATGAAAAAGTTAGTAATTATAATTTTTAAAATTTTAATTTTTGTCAAATTTATCATATAAACATTTTTTTTTTGCTAAGTAAGGTTAATCTATTAAGAGAGAAAAAAAAAGCTATTTACAGAGTGGATCTGGCTGTAAGTGAAAACAGCCTATCTCAGCTTGCCAGAGAGCTAGTTCTAAGACTGCCCCAACAGAGGGGAAACCAGTTTTATAGTGCAGGAATTACAAAAAAGAAATAGGACATCATTGAACACTTTCCTCAGTTTTCTGAAAAGAGTTAACAAGACAGCAAAAAACCAGCAATTCATCCTACTGGATGCGCCAACATGGACAAAACAGAGGTGGAACCAGACGTTAGATGAAGTGCCACCTGGCATTGGGAATGATGAGCTCCGTGGCAGGTTCCTCCACTATCGGGCAGCTCCAATCTTCGCGGTTGTCCGGCTGAGATTGCTCGCCTTCACCTTCTACCCGCTGCGTGTCCTCCTCGTTCAACTTGCTCATCTCCTTGGCTAGCGAGGCACGCTGAGGCTCTGAATCCTCCTGCCTTTTCCGCATAGCCTCCTTCCCTTTCCGCTTGGGCTGACCACCATACTCAATTTCCTTGTCTTTGCTTACATTCTGTTGGGCTCTGTGTTGACTGGGTTCCGCTTGAAACGTAGCGCTTCCAGAGCAGGGCTCCTGGGTGTTCTAAGCCGCTTCCTCAGACAAGGAGATGGAGATGGTTGCAGTGATGACTGGCTGATTAAGAGTGCTGCGGAAGTGGAAGAGCGTGGTATAGGGGAGGGACGCTGGGGCAGAGGGAAGGGAGCTGAGCGAAGGCCTGCTCTACCACGTCCGCTCCTGGTATTGGGGTAGCGAGGATTTTCCGCAGAGGAGGAGGGAGAGCCTGAGGTGCTTCACCTCCCGACCTGCTGACGAGAGCTGCCACCCCTCGAGCCACCCCTTCTGCTTATTAAGCGCTGCCGCACCATGATGGGAAAAAGAGCAGAGAGAGCGCACAAGTACTCTGAGAGTTGAGAAGATAGCAGATATGGAGCAGGCAGAGGGTGCGACTCAGAAGCCAAGCAAGTCCCAACAGCCTCCCATAACCCACCACCTCCCGACCAAAGATGCATATGGAGCTTCCAATCGAGTCCATGGCTGTACACGAATTTAACTTCAACCATCTCTCCTCGGCTTTCCTCCACCATTACTTATGCATTAAATGGAGCCGAAGGCCAGCTTGCCCTGAAGCATGCGGAGGTGATGGTCCATTCCCCATTTCGACTGTGCATACCTTCTCCCCGATGCGCGAAGCCATGTGATTGCCCCTTCCTCTGTATTAAACACGTCCTTTCCTTACCCAGGTGGTGCGGGGCTGGCAGGTGTCGTTCAGCTTTGCCGCACCCCTGTCCCATCTCCCTAATTGCCCATTGAATCACCCGCATCCCGGGAATTTATCATATAAACATTATTTGATAGTTGTTTTCAAATTTTCTAATAAAAATGAACCTTAGTCCCGAGAATAAATTCCAAAGGCCAACTATTTGAGATAAAAATTAATTTTAATTTTAATTTTAGTTAATATATCTAAATATATATTAAATACTAAAAATATTATGTATAATTTTTTTAATGAAGAAATCAGATTAAATACTAAAAATATTATTAATCTCAAAATATTATTAAACTTTCCTTTTTAACTTAATATGAGGAGATATTATTAAACTTCAAAACTTTCATTTCCTTCCCTTTTACTAATTCAATGTAATGTAATAATGAGACTTCTTCCCAAAAAAAAATCTAAAGCTGGTACGGTAGGTGAGAGTTTTATAATTAATTAAACATATCATGATAATTTATTTAGTTTTAATTACATAAAAAATTTATGTGCCACCTCATTTTTGTGAATACGCTAATAAATGGGCTTTTTGGACATAATAAAATATAAATAAACAATTACGTTTCCGTTATTTTTGTTTTCTTGAAAGTGTAACCAGGGTTAAGATTGGAACCCTGAGCGGTGACCTCATCCACTCAGCAAGTTCAGAGTGAAGGTTCCGTCGATCTTCTCACCGCTGCTGCCCATCCTGACATAATTAAGGGCGGCGAATATAGCCTCCGGAGCATCGGTGGGTTGGACGAGTTCAAATCCGGTCCCCTATAACAACCAGCACCTCCTATTCTCTTTGTTCTTAATTGTGGGCGTCGCTACTTTGCCTCTCGATTCGAGCTGCAACAAGTACCTGGGAGCAATTGCTGGTATGAATCTCTCTTCTTCACTTATTTCTTAGTTTTCTTCTACGGACGGCAGTACGCTCACAATACGCCCAGAAAATATGAAATAAAATGCCGGATTCTTAGTTCAAAGATTCTGTGCAACTTCAAGAGAGAGAGAGCCGAGTCCGAGTGTAGATTGCTTAAGTCCCGATCTGTTTTGGCGGAACCAGACGGTTCCACGTGGGTCGCCTGTCGACATGCCTAAATCTTCTCCGCGATCCGCCCGAGATTTGATTTAGCAATCTTGTTTATAGGAAAATGTTTAATAAATAGTATATTCGAGCTATGAACAAATTTCAATTGCAGTTTAGGTTATCGATACAGTATGGCGTGTAGGTTTTGGATAGCGACGAAGTTTCCTGGTTTTTTAATCATATAAGATTTAGGAATAGGATTCGAACGGCTGACCTTTTATTGGCAAATGGGTGTTTGTTATAACAAGATTTCCAAATAGGAAGGTTATATTATTATTCGAGTACTTTGGATATTCGATTGCTGAACTGTTGTTGCTGATTTCGGTGCTATTTCTTGTTGCAGAGGCAAGGTCTTTGAAAGAGGGGCCGGAGGAACCAGTTTTGAAGAAATAACTGCTTGATTAAGCGGGGAATTTATTTTGATTTGGGTTTTTTTTTTTTTCCCCATAATGTCTTCGTTCAGTTCACATTCGAACCCCGATGCTTTTCCTTCGACACCTGGGAAGGTGAAGATGGAGAGAAGTAATATCTATTTTGGCCGAGGGAGCAATCGATGGCAGAGCTCTGTGGCAAAATTGTTCTTCTGGACGGTTGTTGTTGTGATCTTGATCTTGTTTTTCTTCATGAGATCAAATTCTCCTGTAGAAACTAGGAGGTTTCTCAGCACACCACAGTGGGGTGGACATGATTGGGAAAAACGTGTGAGGTATTCGTGCCGCGTAAAGACGGAGAAAGGGATCGTGGTTCTGGTCACGGGCGCGGCTGGCTTCGTCGGTAGTCATGTGTCCCTGGCCTTGAAGAGAAGAGGGGACGGGGTTTTAGGGTTAGATAATTTCAATGACTATTATGATCAATCTCTCAAGAGATCTCGCCAGGGTTTGCTGGAAAAGCAGGGTGTCTTTGTGGTGGAAGGGGATATTAATGATGCCCCATTGCTGAAAAAACTGTTTGATGTGGTGCCCTTTACCCATGTGATGCATTTGGCCGCCCAAGCAGGTGTGAGGTATGCAATGCAGAACCCTAATTCCTATGTACACAGCAACATTGCTGGATTGGTCACCATCTTTGAGATTTGTAAGTCTGCAAACCCACAGCCTGCCATTGTATGGGCATCTTCTAGTTCTGTATATGGGTTGAATTCGAAGGTGCCATTCTCAGAAAGTGATAGAACAGATCAGCCTGCAAGTCTTTATGCCGCAACGAAAAAGGCTGGAGAAGAGATCGCTCATACCTATAATCATATCTATGGTCTTTCTATAACAGGACTGCGTTTCTTCACAGTGTATGGCCCCTGGGGTAGGCCTGATATGGCTTATTTCTTTTTCACAAAGGATATTCTTCAGGGCAAGAGCATTGATATCTACCAAGGTCAGAACAAAGTCGACGTGGCTCGGGATTTCACTTACATTGATGACATTGTGAAAGGATGTGTTGCGGCATTAGATACTGCAGAGAAGAGTACTGGCAGTGGAGGGAAGAAGAAGGGACCTGCTAAGCTTAGAATTTACAATCTTGGCAACACTTCACCTGTTTCTGTGCCGGATCTTGTAAACATACTCGAGAGGCTGCTGAAGGTGAATGCTAAGAAAAATGTTATCACCATGCCCAGTAATGGGGATGTGCCCTACACCCATGCTAATGTCAGTCTTGCGCACACAGAGCTCGGCTATCAGCCTACTACGGACCTCCAGACTGGCCTGAAGAAGTTTGTGAAATGGTATTTGAGCTATTATGGTGTTCCCGGAAGGATCTCAAAAGGCTAAGAGTCAAGGAAAAGTTGCTCCTTCTGGATCAGCCTTGCAACACGCTTTCTACCAAGTATATTCCTGGTTTTCGATTTTTAACAAATCTTTGTTTTCGCATTGCAGTTCTTAATTGATGTACATTGTTCTTCATTGCAAGCTTGATTGGGAACCATATCTCCATAAGAGTTATATGCTTTATGGTGGTATGGGACTGCTGGGTTATTTGTATCAAAAAGGCTAAAAGCCTTGTTATACAGCAATTCATATTTTTTTCTTTTACCTCGATCTATTGAAATCCGTCATTTTAATGGGCGTCTTCCTTTTAGTTTGTATCCATCTCACATTTTATATTTTAGAGAGGATGTAACAGCATTGCTGGAATGATGCAAGTCAAAAGCAATAAACACTAAGAACCTTAATAGAAAATTTTCTTTGTGCAAAAGCATTGAATTATCTTAATTTTGAGTGTTGCACTTGCGGTAATTTGTGATGCTGCCATAGCCAGCTTGCAGCATTTTTTTGGCCGAGACTCTCTACAGCCTGGTTGGGGGATCCCCGTTACTTTGTCTCTGTAATTCCTTCCCTACTTTATTTTCCTAATTTTCCATTAATTTATATTTATCAGCCCAGCAATGAAAAACAAGCGCAGAGATTCATCTTACTTCCCTCTGTAATATGTTTTCATCGGCCCAGGAAATAAATAAAAGAGTATGGATCCATCTTAACCTTGGAGCAACACACTTGTTTTTTTTATGTCTCTTGGTGTTTAATTGATTCTGGATCTTCTCTGTATAATATATATCAATCACCACAGAAAATAAAAAAATGTGTATAGATCCATTTTTACCTTGGATCAACCTTGAAGTTTTTGATCATTTTGGTTTTTAATTGATTTCAGGTTAAGAGCTTGAGGTTTTTGATTATTCTTTGCACTTAATTGATTTTAGATTAAGACTTTGATATGTTTTATCCTTCTTGATACTTTTATCCCTCGTGATGCTTAATTGTTTCCGGCTGAAAACACTTGTATGATGTTTATTTAGGTGTCAAGAGTTACTTTTGCTCGAATGTAACTCCATGTATATCTGACATCATATTCTCATTCCTTTCATCTTCTTAGATGTCTTGCCGGCTATTTACGTACACTTTCTTTTCTTTATTGTGCTGATGAGGCTCATTCACAGCCTGACTGTTGCAGGAGCTAACAGCTTACAGTATATCTGTATTGCTTATGAGATTTGTTTTCTTCAAATTCTCTGATTGCTGTTTCTAATGTCTCTGCCGGCGAACTTAAAGTTTATTCGGGCGTTTTCTTTTCTTCTTTTCCTTTTAATTTTGCTGTGGAGACTTTTTAAATGCAACTCTACGCTCCATTGTGCACTTACAGATTACGAAGAACTCTGTACTGAACAGATTAAAAGACTAGTCTATATTACTGGAGAATGCTGACAGCTCAGAAGAACTCTTTATTTTACACTCTATTGAGATTAAAACACTACTACGGATTACAGTGAACTCTGTATTGAGATTAAAATACTGTTCTTTTTAATTTGGGTAGTGCTGACAGCTTGCAAGAACTTTTTATTGGGATTACACTCTGGATGGAGATTCTATAATATTGGATAGTACTGACAGCTTAAAAGATCCCGTTATTGGGTTTAGAAAACTATAATTTATTCATGAATGCTATTTGACGAGGTTACAGCTTAATTCCCAAGACCAGTCTGTCTTAGCTGTTTCTGCACGGATTAAATTCATTGAAGTGGTAGATGGAGGTGATTCTGATACCTATTTGTTCTGCATTTTTGGTAAGGATGGCTTGCAGACATTTGCCTATTTTGGTTAAGAAATGCTTTACAGGAGGTTGCAATTCGCACTTTTCTTAAAAGAGTTTATTGATTGCTTACACTACCCCTCTAGTGTCAGGCTGCAATTTGTATTTTTGTCAGCCATATTGATTTCTTACACTACCTGGTACCCACTGTAAATTGAGCTTTGTATTGTTATTTTTGTTAGCCCTTACTCACTGCATAAAATAATGAGCTTATGCAAACCATTAAAGTAGGATGACAGATAAAGGCGAAGTGTACTTTTTCTGATTTGCTCTACATTGATCCATTTATTCATAAATTGATCCATTTATTTTTAAATTCTTTAACAAAGTGACATAAATTCGTTAACAAAGGGACAGAAATTGTCTCAGGTTAGTAGTTCTATTGGTTTGGAACTTTGGAGTAGGCTCTTTGATATTCCCATATAGAGTCGTGGTTTTTGCTAAGTTACAAGTTGATGGTATATTTTGCTAAGTTATAAGTTGATGGTATATCTTGCTAAGTTACAAGTTATTGGTGCATCTGATTTGACTCTCAAGCGGTTAGATATACCCTTGATGTTATAATGAACCTCAATCAAATTACTTCACTAAATTATCAATTCACCATAATTCCCAAAAAAAAGCAAGCTGTTACATATACCGTGATGTTATAATGAATCTGAATCAATAAATTATCAATTCACCATAATTCCCAAGAAAAAGCAAACTGTTACATATACTGTGATGTTATAATGAACCTTAATCAAATTACTTCAGTAAGTTATCCATTCACCATAATTCCAAAAAAAAACACCATAATTCCAAGAAAAAAAAAACCAGAAACAGAGGTAACAAAATTTGCAAATTTATTTTATTTTAATAAAGTAGATTTAACTAAGATTATACAATCTGTGAGTTTGACATGTACAATTATTTCATCATTTCATCAGAAATACAATTTTGGTCGGATTGCTGTTAGAAATCACCAATATAACTTCCTTTAAATTTAGGTCTACGAAAAAGAAATGGAAAGAGACATTTCGTTGAACCATCATTCTACTTAAAAAAGTACTTGTCATCCATTTATGCAAGCAGAATGGGTTGTCGTTTTTAGCTGTCATGGGCAGTAACAGACACAATTCGCATCTTGAAAGTGAGCTAACCAAATATCTGCCTTTGTTTCCCCATGTTGCGCTGCTGTGAGATGTATTATATTTATTGTTCTGCTCATCACATTAATGTGTAACGGGACTTGGTCACCTGGTCCAAAAAGTTATAAAGTGATTCCATAGCGTGGGATATGGAGCTGTTATATCGTCGACCCTCTTTTTATTTATTTCATGATTTTTCCATGTTATTTTTTCTTAGTATGGGATTTATTCTCCTTTGCCCAACTAAAATACGGTTGAAAATTTCAGTTCAATGTAAATTTATCACCCTGGACTATTTTTCATACGTTGAATCCACTGAAACATCTAAAAATCCCATTTCATCCATTCTTTAAATTCCAACCAATGCGATAAAATATATTACCCCATTCAAACGCCCAACAACTTGTATAAAGTTGATGTTGATACACACGCCATCTGCAACTTTTTATAACGGTTATATTGAATGTTGTGATGTTTGCTCGCAAGCCTCTGGCCACCCGACAAACCTTATCAAATACAAAATGTCGTGGCTGTGCTTGTTTGAACGACCGGTTTTGATTGAGCTGTAATGTTATGGATGTGCTGGTTAGAAAGATGTCGTGGTTGTACTTGTTTGAAGGGACAGTTTTGATTGAGCTGTATTTCAGAATTATTAAGATGCTATTTTTCCAAATTGAAGGTGGAAGAAATGATAACTCACCTTTTTAGGAGTTTAATTTTGTCTCCAGAAATGCTCTCCGGCCTAGTATGATAGAGATGACCATACTAGATGTTGTAATGAAATGTTTAACATTTTGACTAAATCAAATTACATAAAATGAAAATAAAAAATAATGTAATGTAATGTAATTTTTTTTTTTTTAAAGCACAAGGTGAATTGATAACTGCCAGACCTAATCTAAGGAAGACCCAGGATCAATTCTCGTAGCTGCCACTATAACACCAAGAGTACATCCAATGCTTTCCAGTGCAATGTGGTAGAGATGTATTTCAGAATTATTAAGATGTTTTTTTTTTTTAAATTGAAGGTGGAAGAAATGATAATTCACCTTTTTAGGAGTTAAATTTTGTCTCCAGAAATGCTCTCAGGCTTAGTATGGTAGAGATGACCATACTAGATGTTGTAATGAAATGTTTAACATTTTGACTAAATCAAATTACATAAAATGAAAATAAAAAATAATGTAATGTAATGTAATTTTTTTTTTAAGCACAAGGTGAATTGATAACTGCCAGACCTAATCTAAGGAAAACCCACCTAATCTAAGGAAGACCCAGGATCAATTCTCGTAGCTGCCACTATAACACCAAGAGTACATCCAATGCTTTCCAGTGCAATGTGGTAGAGATGTATTTTAGAAGTATTAAGATGCTATTTTTTCAAATTGAAGATGGAAGAAATTATAACTCACCTTTTTAGGAGTTTAATTTTGTCTCCAGAAATGCTCTCCAGCCTAGTATGGTAGAGATGACCATACTAGATGTTGCAATGAAATGTTTAACATTTTGACTAAATCAAATTACATAAAATGAAAATAAAAAATAATGTAATGTAATGTAATTTTTTTTTTAGGCACAAGGTGAATCGGTAATTGCCAGACCTAAACCATACTAGATGTTGTAATGAAATGTTTAACATTTTGACTAAATCAAATTACATAAAATGAAAAAAAAATAATAATGTAATGTAATGTAATTTTAAAAAATAATAATGTAATGTAATGTAATTTTTTTTTAGGCACAAGGTGAATCCGTAACTGCCAGACCTAATCTCAGGAAGACTCAGGATCTGAAAATAAAAAATAATGTACCATACTAGATGTTGTAATGAAATGTTTAACATTTTGACTAAATCAAATTACATAAAATGAAAAAAAATAATAATGTAATGTAATGTAATTTTTTTTTTAGGCACAAGGTGAATTGGTAACTGCCAGACCTAATCTCAGGAAGACTCAGGATCATGTGAAAATAAAAAATAATGTAATGTAATGTAATTTTTTTTTTTGGCACAAGGTGATTCGGTAACTCCCAGACCTAATCTAGGGAAGACTCAAGGAAGACTCAGGATCAATTCTTGTCGCTGATGCCACTATAACACCAAGAGTACATCCAACACCCTGCAAGTAGATATACTAATTTCTTATGATTTTTGCAAGAGCTGAGACTCACGGGTAAGGGGAGTCTACTCTTTGAGCCGCACACCATAGCAGGGTAATATACTGAATGTGATTTGACCCCCGACCTCGTGGGTTTCACCCAACAAACTCAGCTGCCACACCACACATCACTGTATGTAATGTAAATCTTATAACGAAGATAGATAAGATAAAATAATAATAATTATGTTCAACTAATGACCACAGAGTAGGTCAAAGGGTACAATGATGTCTATACAAAGTGTGAATAACCAAACAGTGTCCTAAAAGAAGATACAATGTATGAAGTAAATCAATATCTAGCCCTTACAGAGAAGATCCATGGCCTAATAGGTTTGAGGATAAGACCAATCTCTCCTGACACTCGACGCTGAATGAAGAACACTGAAGAAACTCAACAAACTTTGTTGGCCTGATGAAGAGTCTGTGGAAAGTGTGGATTGTACACTAAATCACTACCTAGGGGTGTTCGCATGCTGATGACGTCTAGAGGACCTAGTTTGTCTCCTAGGAATGGATCAGAGACTAATCTGCCGATGAGTTTTCATGTGGCAAGGTGAGGTCCCATTGATCCTCACTGATCTAGAGTCTGGATGTGCATTGGTATCAGCCGGTCTCTTGGTGCCCCTATCTGAAGGTAGTACCCTAAAAAATGTCGTGATCATTCGTGTGGGGTCTAGTCTGATGGGAGGTTGAAGAATATGCGCTTAGAACTTGAGAGCCTCCTGCATATATAGGGCAAACATTTTTTGATCGGGATACCTGAAAAAGTCAGTGAGGGTTCGAGAATCTCTGAACAAGCAATGGAACCTTCCTATGATCTCGTAGTAGACAGGGCATCTAAAAATGAAGTGCACCTCGGTCTCCACTTCCTGGAAATGACATACCTGGCAGATTCTGTTTGGTCTATCAACCTGGTGGTTCATCTCTACCCGAACTCTATGAGAACCTACTCTGAACTGGCCTAAAGGAATGTAAAGAGCATGCATCTAGTGGAAAAATGTATACTGGGGTTGAACAATGAGTTTGCCTCTCAACTCCAAGAAGTGCTCAACATAGAAGGCCATCTTTGGGCGCAAACCTACCAAAGGATTGACCCAGGTGACTTGGACAAATTTCCTGTAGATGTCCTCCTTGATGATCTTGTTTAGCTCTTGTCTAGTAGGTAATAGGTGACCAAGAGCATCTAAGGAATATCGGAAAGGAGGGATACGATCCAACTGAATGCCCACTGACTCTAAGAGATCTGAAACTCTTGTAAACCAACATCTGGCTCGACCTGAGGGAGTAGGACGGGCAATAGTTTCAGAAGAGCAATGTGCCAAGTAAGGATATCGGTCCCTACTCTTTATTGAGTTTGCAAAGCCCTGGACACGATGCAAGAATGAGACCAATATGAAGACCGTCTCATGCCGAAAGCGCTGAGCTTCAAAATCTGCAAGGATGATGTGCTGCGATACTCGCTGTTTGCATCTAATGATTCGGTGGAGAAGAAGAATCTGGACTCCCTTAGTTGAAGTTCAATCTGACTCAAGTAAAGACGGTCCCTAAATCTCTAAGCCATATAGGATAGTGGGATGGATCAAGGTGTCCATAAGGTTGATCTTGGACGAGATGTCCTGGAAGTGATGTCAAAAGCATTGTCTCTCGAGAAGGGCTAAGGATCCATATACTTTGTTGATCAGAGGCTGAAGAGTTGGTCGCAAATTGAAGCGAGGACCTGAGAATTGCACCCCCAAGTAAGTATATGTGCTAGTGATCTCAATCTCCTCCCCTTTGAATAAGAAGTGAAGGTCCGAGGTTTTCGCCACCCCATTGAAGATCATAATCTTGGTTTTGCTGTCAACTGTCGAAGAACACAAAACAGAGCTAAGGCATGCAATTGCCTCTGTAATCCTTCTAGGGATGAGGAGAGGAGGACCACATCGTCAAGAAAGAGTAAAATAGATATCAGAACCTGGTGAAGAAGGCAACCATCGGTGTTTTGGATATGCTCGTGTAGAAATGCCTCCAACTCATCAATATAGATCCCAAACAGGGTATGGGATTGTGAACAACCCCGTTTAACCCCAATAGTGCTTCAGATGAAATCAGACATCCCATGAGCCGTGGAAAGATGACCCAAGACAAACTCATATAGGCGCATAATAGCTGTCAATAGGGTTGTAGAGATGCCAATATCTATGAGTTGCTGGAGCAAGGATTCCCTTAGAACAAAGTCAAAAGCTTTCCGAAAATCTATGAAACAATAGCAGACTTTCGAAGAGCAGTGTCATGCCTCCTCAATCACGGTGCGAAGGGTGAAGATGTGGTCAATGGTCTGATGAGCCGATTGAAAACCTGCCTGTCCCCTAGATTTGAGTTGTCTTTGCTCATGGTCACTGGAGAGCTTCCTGTGTAGAACAATAGCATACAACTTCGAGAACGTGTGGCCCACCATGATCATTCTGTAGTTATTGGGATTTGGGTTGGACCCTGATTTGTGGATCGAATGGATGGTGTGGTGTGACCATGTCGGTGGAAAACTTTCACGGACTACATGGTTGAAGAGATCAACCAAGTAGCTAACCAAAGCACATAAATTGTGCTTAAAGAACTCTACTTGGTAGCCTTCCTCATCAACTGCTTTGTCGCTGTTCATCACCCAAATGACCTCTGTAATATCTCTGTTTGAGAATAGGTAACAAGAAGAGGGTGGGGAGGTAACATGAATTTGGGTGTGCCCAAGAATATCATAAAGGTTGGAAGTGTGAGAGAACATGGATGTAGGGTTGAGGTCATATGGAAAAGGGGAGCGTCAGGGAAGGATGGTACACCAAAATTGTTTAGGGGAGTGGGTAAGGAGAGCAGAAAATTCTCGTCTTCTATGAGACAAAGAGTCTTTTCTTGCGACAAAGGAGACGACAATAAGAAGCTTTGAGGTCAGAGTAGAAGGGTTGAGAGTGGATGACGGCATATCCAAATAATAATAATAATAATAATAAAAGGGGAAGACAAAAAAAAATAAATAAAAAAATAAAATAATAATAAAAATTTTGAGAACCATGGTATTTATGTAGTATAGTTTATTAAGTGGGAACTTTTAAACCAACCTAGATCCTTTCATATAAAAAATAAAATTAAAAATATAATAAAAATAAAAAAGCACTATGGTATTCACAGATGGTATTGAAAACTCATGGTATTGACCCATGGTATTTATGTGGAATATAGCTTATTTAAAGGGGAAAATTAAACCAACCTAGATCCATAGTATAAAAAATAAAAATAAAAAAATAATAATAAAAATAAAAAAGCACTATGGTATTCACAGATGGTATTGAAAACTCATGGTATTGACCCATGGTATTTATGTGGAATATAGCTTATTTAAAGGGGAAAATTAAACCAACCTAGATCCATTATAAGTCCGGATCTACCAAGCACATAGAGATCAAATCTCTTGAAATGCAAACAACTTTTAGAGTGAAAAGAGATTTGATCACTGGTAGATCCCGAATTAAAATGGATTTGAATTAAACTGGATCATGTTAACTTTGTTTAATAAAATCTAACCTGGTTTAATAAAAAACATAAGTTAATGTTTAATTGAGTGTATTTAGATTTTTATTTTATATGTTGGGTTTAAATTTTTATTTATTTTAATTTTAATTAAGAATATTTGTATTTAGATTTTATTTATCATGATTTGTTTTAAGTTTAAAAATTAAATAAATTAATTTGTTTTTATATTGTTTTTAAAATATGCCCATGGGTAGTTGAGTGTGCGATGACCAAGTTATGAAGTATTATGTAAACCATGAAATCAAGGTTCAAATCCAAGTGGTCAAACCAACCAAAACAAATATTTTTAAAATATAAAAAAATAGTAGATAGATTGATTATTTGTTTATAAAATCTTAAAGTCATTCAAAATTATAATATAAAATAATATTAAAAAATGAATGATATAAGAAAGTTTAAAAACATTTCACATAGTAAGCAATACTTTGAGATGATAAATTTAGAAACTATATTTCAAAAATATTTATCTTATTATTATTTTTAGTTTATTTTTGTTTTAATGACAATTTAAAGAGTACAATTACTTTTAAGATTATCTTATATTGTTATTTATGTTGATACTTTTTATTTTATTAATTTAGAAAACATTTTAGGTTTTAAGGCATCAACTAGAATGGCGATGCCTTCCTCTTGCAGTTCGGCAACTAGGGTTCAACCATAGCCCATCACTCCTTCCTCAACTATTTGCGTTCTAGTGTTCAATGGCGTTTGGCTCTTGCTCTTAGCAACTTTGTCCTCTGCGCGATTACTAACCTTAGTTAAGCTCTCCTTGCCGATGTCTGCAGTGATGGGGAAGTCCCATCGTAAATCACCAACCTCCGAGTGGAATCTGTTCTTTAACTTCCAGAAATTTTGAAGATTGTTCTCATGCTCCAACAAATTGTGGGGTTGTTCCCCTTGTATCATTGTCGTCTTTGCCTTCTTCTTCAACCTTCGGTGTCTTGGGTGTCACCTCTCCTTCACATCAGGTGGGACCTCGCCAAGCCCCTTTTTAGTTCTTATGTGATATTGCAAAAGAGACTATTTCTTGTGGTCCTTCCTCTGGTTTCAAGGTGTTATCGTTCAGTGAAGTCTCCTCAGTAGAAATTTCCTTAGGAGAGGAGGCTGAATGTGAAGCAAAATTTTTCTTCAAGGTAGGGTTGATTTGTAGGTTAAATGGCTGTGGCCTAAACTCGTCAAACTCCACTCTTGGATTTTTGAGAATTGGAAGCCCCTCATCTCTACAATATTGAACATTTACCCTCAGGCTAGAGTCTTCTTCATCATAGTTTTCAGTGTTGCTGTTGACCGAGCATAGATCACTGATTAAGGTCCTTGGTTCTAGGGTAGTGAAGGGATCTCTATCCAACCCTCGTTCCCCTCCTTTGATCCTCTTTTGACTTTGATTTCAGTTGCCCTGGTTTGGGTAAGGCTCCCTAATCTTCCTTTGCATTTGTGGAATCTTTCTACTTTGACCTCTATTGGAAATGATTTAGGGAGATTCTATAGTCGCAATGATGATACAAAGTATTATATGAAGCCAACATATGCTCGCATATGCCTGGAGATGGACTTCAACTTGGGATTCCCAGCTAAAATAAAGCTCTATGGTCCCATCTTCTCATGAGTGCAATCGTTGGATTATGAAAATGTATCCTTTCGCTGCAGAACATGTTATGCTACTCACCACACTTTTAAATCTTGTCCCAAAGTTGGGAAGCCTAAGTCAAGGAACACTTGAAAGCCAAAATGGTGGGAAGGAGCTAACTTTGATCACTATTCAGTCTTGAAGGTCTCCCCTCCTGTCCATTGTGTTGGTTATTTTGTAGCATTGGTTGTGTTCTAGCCACGAAATTTGGTGGAGAAGCTAGAATACATGTATTCTTCAAAACCCAGAAATCGTTTATGGAAATTCCACTTAGAGACAACTTGATTAAAATAAATAATCTTTTTTTTTTAATTGTACCTAAGTCTAAACTTAGGAAAATTGATTAATTAAAGGGTATTAATTAAGTCATGGTGAGATATTCTAGAAGAAGACATGGATCAAGTTCTGGTTAATTTTAGCCACCGATTATGTTTTAATCTGGGTCGTTGAAGCGTCAACGAGAGATTATAAGAAGAAATTTGATGGGGGTTGGAGAACACACTTGAGGAGCAAGGAATTGGATATTGTTGGGAAACCTAACTCTAGAGTAGCAGCTATGTTGTCGGAGGTGATGAAGTAGTTTCGAAGCAGTGAGAGAGGGGCAGGGATAGTAAGGTTGGAAGGAAGTTTTTCCAGTCTGGTGAGTGCATAATAGAGAGAATTTACTCCATAGAGAGGTTGACACAATGCAGAGAGGTAGCACAAAGCTTCAAAGGAAGATCCATATTTTGTTGAGGAGAGGTCGAGATTCAGTGGCAAGAGCCGGAGTGGGAGGCCGAAGGCCAGGAGATCGGGTTTCCAGAGTAGTATCTGATCAACGGAGTGAGAGAGATGCTGGTCCAAGCAAGGTTGACATAGATCTATGTAGGGTGACGCAGAGGAAACAAGGAGCAACTCATCTTGAGCTAAGGCCAGTGTCGGATCACCGGTGGAAGTGAGATTTTTCTCACTAGACTTATGTCAATCATTTTCTCTGCATGAAAATCTAGATTTGAGCTTCCATAGATTTGTACTCAAATTTACTACTGCATAATAATAAACTTCTCAATTGCTGCACTGGTTTTCCCAAGTTGGGTTTTTCTGGGGACATTGGTAAAAAAATAATGGTGTTTATTGTGTGCGCATCTATTCTTCTTGTGTTTTTATTTCTTCTGTAGTATTGTATTTGTGAAGGTTGTCGTGTATATGTTTCAATATTTGCTATAGGAAACTGCAAATAATTTGGTTGATTAATTTAACAAATGGAAGAAACATTATCAGTTGTTGCAGTGGGATTCAGGGTCACCGAATTTTCACATGGTATCGTAGCACGGATTGTAAGCCTGAGAGCTTAGTAGCAGAAGAGGAGAAGGAGGTTTGAATTTTTGCATAGGTAGCAATTCATAACCCCAGAGGTAGTTCAATGCCTTGGGCCAAGAGGGTCAATTTTTGAGGAAATTTATTTCTTTGAGAGAGTTGGCAGAAAAAACTAAAATTTCCAAATCAAAGATTATCAGAGGCAGAGGGAGACGCTGTATTTTTTTCTAGCAGAGCAAATCTTCAGCCAGGACGCATATTTTGCAATAGTTGCTAGTGTAGAATAGCGCCAGGAGGAAGAAAGAGCACACATTGAGGGAATTCTTTCCTCGGGACTTCTAGCCAAGAAGTTCGAATTTTCCTAGTAGAGCAGCAATGGTTGTGTGTAGAGTTTCTCACTCCAGAAGGGAGTGCGAATAGCTGGGAAACAACTGTGCAAAGGAGAAGAGGAGGAATTCAACATTTTTTGAAGAGATGACATCAACAAGGTTGAAAAATCAAGATCGATTGGAGGGAGACTCCAACTATGTGATTTGGAAGGCTAGAATTTCCCGCCTTCTAGATGAACATGATCTCAAGACTTATATCAATAGTGTGGTAGTTGTACCCACAGATGCAGATCCACTTAAGAAGTACAAGAAGGAGATGGCAAAAGCAAAGAGGTTGATCCTTGATGGGGTTCGAGATCACATAGTGTTGGCTTAGTGGGTCCTGACCCAGGTTCAGAGTTAAGTTTTTCCAAACAAATCCATACATTACTGGCCCTTTCAGCATCAACTCGCGGGGCGCGGACTAAAGTCTCACCTGAAGCAGTATGGGGGGATGCTCGAACCAAGTTTCCGCAGCCAAAGATTAGTGTAATGTCGTTTTATGCCCTAAACCTGCCTTTGCGCAGATCGATAAGCTTTTAGGCCTTATCGATATAACTTCCCTTAATCAGCTTCTATACCTTTGCGAACGTTCACGACTATCTTTCGCGGACCCTAAATAGGTGAATCAACCACTTACGCACTTCTGTGATTACCCTTAATCCTGTATTTACCCAGATCGGTTTAATCGTCGATAACTTTAACATGCAATAAGATATTCTTCGTGTAAACAATTATTATTACTTGCGTTCATATAATAATATAAATCATGTAAAATCATGCATCAATACAATATTATTTTATAACCCATCATTCATCACAACATAAAAGCACATTCATGCATAACAGAAATAAATAAACAAAACACAATATTTTATGGAATAATCTCTTTATTAAAACTTCAATTCTGCTTATAGACTCAAGACTTCCCTACGCACTTCGCTGTAGGGGTCCGCGCACTCAACTGTAGACTCTACTCTAGGCCTCTACGCACACAGCTGCAGAGCCTTTCTTCTACTCTAAGACTTCTTCAATCTTTCTTCTATTGAACTATTACATTTATCTTCATCGATATCTATTGTCTTAGACTCTCTAAGACTCTCCTTTTTATAAAATCCCATGGTCTGCAGACCATGGGTGGATCTATTAAAGTCGATATAAATTACATAAAAGAAGGGTAAAAGACTTTATGACACTTTACTATCTACGTGCTCTGCGACCACAACTTGTGGAGACTTTACATTCTTTACAACAAAACTTGGGATTTTTGCCCCAAAATTGACCCTAGGGGACCTTGTCCCAACAAGTCCCCAACACAAATATCGTGACTCGCCCTCAAGTCACTCTGTTGGCATGCAGATCTTACTGTGGAGACCTCTCAATTCTACTTGTGCCAATGCTACCTCAGTCGTGCTATGCGTGGCTCCTTGTTTGATCTACTCCACCAGTTGCTATGTTGCTGGTCCTGCACTGTCTTCCTTGATCTTCTGCTGCATTCTCTGTAGGCTTGCCAACTTTTCCTCAATGTTGACGGAGATGACATAGGCCTCATCCAGCCAAGGTCCCAATTTTGCCTTGAGGACCACCTCTTTCCTTTGTGCTACCTCTACCTATTCGAGCAACTATTTTGCCTCATGCAACTTGGCCAATTGCTGTTCTATAGAGATGATGTGCACCGTCACTCTTACTTCATCATACCACTACTGCAATTCACGGGTTTCTATGTTTAACCTATGTAAGTTGGGGTCTTCCGGTAGCGTCGTGACTACCTGCATGGATTGCTCGAAAAGCGCAGTGCAATCCACCACCGCAGCATTCACTGCTACAACTCCATCTTTCACAGCGGCTTTGCGTTATTCTATGATCTTTGGCGGAATTGAAGGCTGTGACTTCAAATCTAGCTTTGTAATCTTTAGGTTCAGTTCAAACTGAACCTTGGCCACTTCCATCTTCGTGTCGCGCACACCTGCAACCAACTTCCTGATCTTCGCATCCACGGTGCTCCCTATGGGATATGTAGTTCAGGGACTATTCTACATGCATCGGCCACCATGGCTGCAGTTTGTTCGTTTTGCGCCTGAACTTTCTTCAATGCTTCCATCACTGCAGATTTCTCCACGAACATCTGTTTGTTGTTGACTTTGTACTCATTGATCATGCTCAGCATGCGCTACTTCCAGGCCTTAACTTTTTCTATCACACCTGCTTGCAGTGTGTGAAGGAACTCAGTGAGGAGAGTGGCTAGGTTGAGGCCAATATTCTTCAAGGAGCTGACAATAGCCTTGTTAGTGGCTGCCTCTGTGCTCAAAGCTCCATTAGGCAACGACACTGCCCAGAGATCCATTGAGCGAACCATATATGCTACTTGAGTGGTCCCTGGTGCTAAACTGGTTGATGCAGCGGTGCTCTGTCCTGCAGCTGCCTGGAGTCTAGTTGTTTGGATCTGCAGCTCGTGCAACCCGCCTGGATGGTGCTCAGTGCCTACTTTTGTATCTGCTCAAACTGTTGCAATAGTTCTGTTGTTGTATCCCACACCTTATCTCCAATATCATCCAAGTCTCCCTCTATGAAGGTAATTGGATCTAGTGACGACTTGGTGCCTTTCGACTTCTTTCGCTATCCTTCCTTTTCCTACTCCCTATACTGCTTCACTCGGAAGGGAGTGCTCTCTAAAGGATCTCCTCCACCCTGCTCTGACTACTCTTCTTCCTCCGTTTGGGACAAAGGATACTTCTGACTTCTTTCGGAGCCGCACTCTTCTTGCTCTGCTTGTTCCTTCGTGGCACGGATCTGCTTCTACGCAAGCTTTCTCCTCGGCCTCTTTCTTCATCTTTTTAGTCAACTGCTGAACCTTTTGGTTGGTTGCTTCCTTTTTCTGTTTCTCCACAGAATTTATAGTCCCGACAACCACATCAGATGCAGAATGCCACTCTGTTTGCCAACGCTTGATGACCTCTGCAATAACATTATCTGTAGCCAGGTAGGGTAAGTCGAACCATTTCTTCTCTGGGTCCTTTCACGCCTGGACGTAAACATGGTGGAAGTCTGCTTTGAACTCTGTGTACCTTGATAGTTGCTCAAACATGGTTGGAGACAACCGCGTATTTTGGTTGATGGCCATGTGTTGGGCGTGGAATCCCCCCAAGGCATGTTTTGGGGCTTAAAGCCCAAGTTTTGACTAAGTCCATTGTAAAGACTCTGCGAATTGTGGGCGCAGAGCGCGAAGTCATAATAGAGTCATAGGGTTACCCACCCTCATTTTTGTAATGTAATGTCAGTTTGAAAGATCTACTCATGGTCCGTGGACCATGGGATTGTATAAATAGAGTGAGGCTCTAAGTGTAGAAAATAGTGAATGGGAAGCATGATGAGTCTAGGAGATTGATGAAGCATTGAGTAAAGTGTAAATAATGTCTTTGGGTTGTAGAGTAGGAGAAGGCTCTGCAGCTAAGTGCGCAGAGGCCTAGTGGTCCGCAACTGACTGCGCGAACCCCTGCAGCTGAGTGCGTAGGACAGGTCGAGTCTGTAACCGTGGGAGGAATTAATAAAAGAGAAGTTATATCATATTTCTGTGTATCTTTTCCTATTTTATGTATTATTGGGTATGAATTGGAAGTTTACTATTTATTTACTGGGCAAACTCATATGAATGTGGTGAATAAGTAAATATAACATAAGGCATCCGTTTACGTGAAGATAACTAATTGTTGTAAGAAGATAAGTAAGATCTCGAGTGTGGCTTAGGGAAATAGTGCAGAGCACTACTCCAGTAGCATGGAAGCTCCACAACCCCTGGTTAGGGCTGCGCGAAGGCAAGGAAAGTGCGCGAAGTAACCTGCTTGAAGAAACTAATAGTTGGACCGAATCAACCTCTCAAACATCTCAAGTGTGCGGAAACCTGGTTCTAGCATTCCCCATATACTACTTCTGGTGAGACCTCAGTCCGCGCTCCACAGACTGTTGCTGAAAGGGCAAATTGTATAGCGATTTGTTTGGCTAATTAACTCTAAACCTGGGTCAGGCCCCAACAAGCCAACAAATGGTTCTGATGCCAGGACCAGGATCTGCATAGAGATGTCTGATGTCGTATCACTGGAATCCAACTAAGAAAGGAATTGAAGATTGGTTGGATAGGAAGATTCACGAGTTCGCAGCGTAGGAGAATAGGAATCTGCGACTATCAAAAGAAGAATGGTTAGACTACTACTTATACAAAGAGATCCACAAAATTTTCTTTGCATCTTTTCCTACTGAGCTATACGAGTGGATTGTGAAGCTAGCAGATAGCCAAGGAAGATGCAAGATCAACAGACCTATTGTGTGGACTCTAGAATTAGTGCGTAGATTGGAAGCATCAGAGGATAAGATCACGTACGCTGTTGATCACTGACTCGATCAAATTATAGGAGGATTCATTACCGAATTCATGGTAGATACTTCAGTCAGCGACAACAAGGTAGAGCTACACTTCCTCAAAGGAATGCGAGCTAAGTATGTTAAGTCTTTGAACACCTGGGTTAAAATGATACTGTGTGAAAAACGGGTTATGCAAATAAATTGATGTTTGGGGCTACGCGAAGTGGGAGAATTTACAGAAACAAAGGTAGTGCAGAACTAGAAACTAGCCCCTTGATTTCACCTCCACGAGGGGATGTGGAAGAGCTCGCGAAGGTCTCACCAAGAAGTGAGATCTATTTGATAAGGCAGAGGATTCCACGCATACCACCCCCACTCACACCAATTCCAGTTTCACCTTCTTCACCCCCATCTTCACCCATACCACCTTCACCACCACTGCGAGTTAATATTGCAAGCGCGATAAAGTTGTCAGTGTTCAAGGGAGTAGGAAATAAAGATCCAGACTAGTTTTGGTTCATGATAAAAGATGTATGGGAAGCGCAGGGAGTCACAGCTGACAATATAAAGAAAGCAATGTTGGTCAGCACTCTGCGGGATCGCGCGCTGACTTGGTACATTAAGCATTCTGATGACAATCCGAATACGGGGATTGCAGACATCCAAATTGCATTGAACAGGGAATTTAGCAGTCCGAAGTCAGAGGCATAGTCAATCGTTGGGTTCAAGGAAATCACAATTCTATCAGGCGAGACCCCTTGGGAGTTGGATCAGAGACTGAAGTGCACAATTTGCGAAGCTAACATGACATTGACAAAAGGACAACACCGCGAATGGTTTGTAGCAACGTTAACGCCGCATCTAAGGAACGCGTTGCCACAACAGAGGCTAACAACTCAGGCTGAGGCCTTGGAGATCATGATGAGACTACACAAGATCCCGATACAGGATACCAACCTGGGAGTTCAACAGATTCATGTGCAGTTGAAAAACTTGTGCCTTGAGATGCAGAGTTTGAAACAAGACGGGACAACTCGCCCAAAAGTGCGCGACGAGGTATGTTGCGTAAAGTGCAAGGGTTAGGGACATGACAAGGACCACTTCTCAGTGTTTGCAAATTACCTCGCAGGAGGAGGACTAATGCCATTGAGACTGGAGGCACAAGCAGGACCTAGCGTAGCGCCTCCGTTGTGGTGCGCGATTTGTTAAATAGGAGGAAAACATGCTACGAATAAATACCATTTATTGCAGAAGTACACGCAGAATTCACACCGGTTGTTCTATAATTTCTGTAGGTTAGTGGGACATGATGAGCGCACCTATAGAAGTTATGAGCTGATGATGGATAGGACTCCTACCTACAGAGTTTAGGCCAAAACATGGCCCCTTGACTAGAATGCAGGAATGGCGCGAACTGGATTTCAGAGGCGCGGATGAGGCCAAGGTGGAGGAGGACTTGGAAGAGGTCGCAGACAGTTGATATGTTACAATTTCAGAGGGCGAGGACATTATGCCTGTGATTGTACGAATCTGACACATCCATCAAGCTTGTATTGTACATTGCTTGATCATGAAACAAAGTATTGTCCCACACTAACAGCAAGGTTGCGCAACAAGGGAGGGCTCCAACCTCCCCTGACTCAGAACCTGCAAATGATGAGGTCTGAGCCGCACGAGGAAGACCCTTATGTGAACATTGTGCTCCGAAGTGGAATTACGACAGGGGATGACAAAGGCAAGTAGCTTGAAGAGAGTACTTGGGTTTGCAAGGCTCCGATGAAAGAACCAGAGTTTGATTTGGAACACGCTAAGGAAACCTTCATGGAAGCTAGGAAGAGCTTCGCTGATGCCTCCACTTCAGGAAGCAAAGATAGACTGGAGTCGGAAATGGACCCATCGATGCTCACAACGTTCCTGGAAACATGCATGAAGCTGCTGCATGACAATAAGGCTGTAAAGGGGTTGTAAGAACTCATAAATAGATACGCTGGGACCGTGCCAGGAGAACCACACGTAGTCAAGAAGGTTGGAAAGCTTGCGACGAGGATAGGAGGAGAAATGAGATTGACCGTGTAGATTGGAGAATACAAGATGGACCACGTGATTCTAGACCTGGGATTAGACGTGAACGTTCTGCCGAAGCAGACATGGGAGCACATGGGGAGGCCTACGCTGCAATGGTCTCCTATCCCACTGTGAATGACGAACCAACAAAAGATCCTACCGATGGGAAGATTGCAGGGAATCACCATAGATATCGAAGGGTTCCTGTTAACCTTCACATTTGAGGATCGTTGGTGGGATACTGTTGATGATGCGCTACAAGCTGTAAAAACAACTATATTTAAAATATCCCAGGAGCCAATAGAAGTGATTCAGCTTGAATGGGCAACCCGGCTGAGCTGTGCAATGGAGTGTTACAACGTAAATACTGAAGAAGATGACGAGGATCCATGAAAAGTTAACATTCCAGAAAATGAAGGCTATTGCGAGGTTCAAGGGCCATTGATTGAAGACTCTGACATAACTGCACCGGTAAAGATAAAGCAGGTGAACATTGGTACAAAATCCGAACCTAAGTATGCAAAGAGATTACTGGGATGACGCGACGCTAGATAAAGTCGCTGAGTTACTCCACAAGTACCAGGACCTGTTCCCCTCCAAGATCACGGACTTAAAAGGAATCATCGGAGATTTAGGAATGATGCAGATCACATTAAAGCCCGATGCGAAGCCAGTTAAGCAGAGGCCTTACTGCTTGAATCCAAAGTACAAGGAGAAGGTTCGCATAGAACTAGACAAGATGCTCGCGGCTGGAATCATTGAGCCGATGGAAGAATCCGATTGGGTAAGCCCTATGGCAGTGTAGGAAAAGAAGCAGAATGGTGAGATAAGAATATGTGTGGACCTCAGAAAATTGAATGACGCATGTGTGCATGACCCATTCCCAACTTCGTTCACAGATGAAGTACTAGAAAATGTCGGGGGGGGGGGGGTGTGGGGGGGAGCCTATTCTTTCACTGAAGGATTCTCAGGGTACCATCAGATCAAAATTGCATTGGAAGATAGGAGTAAGATAACCTTCGCGACTGAATGGGGCTACTTTCATACACCGTTATGCTGTTTGGGCTAAAGAACGCGCTGTCCATCTTTTCGTGCATAGTTGTTGCAACATTCAAGGAATATATCCACAAGTTCCTAGATGTTTATTTGGATGACTGGACTGTATTTGGATTGGTTAAGCACCATGTAACAAGCTTATGCTTGATGCTGGATACCTATCGACGACACCAAATCATGCTGAACCTCAAGAAGTGTATGTTCCTCGTTCCCTTTGGGAACATGTTGGGACACATGGTTTGAAAATAGGCACTGATGGTAGACCCCGCGAAGATTGCGGTAATTCTAAATTTGGAAGCATTGTGAAGTGTCAAACAGCTGTGTGCTACCTTGGGACATATGGGGTATTATAGGAAGTTCATAAAAATCTATTCCCAGATCACCGCGCCGATGGAGAAGTTGTTGAAAAAAGATGTTACGCTCTGCTGGAATGATCACTGCATGAAGAGCCTGGATGTACTAAAAGAAAAATTGGCCTCTGCACCGATCTTGGTCTTCCTGAAATGGGACAAGGGTTTTCATGTCCATGTTGACGCATTGCGTATAGCATTGGAGCAGTACTAACATAGGAGGGTGGAGAGGGCTTGGATCACCCTATCACGTTTGTGAGTCACAGATTTTCTAAAGCAGAAAAGGAATATTCCACCACTGAACGCGAGGGGTTGGCTATGGTGTACGCGCTCCAAAAATATCGGCACTATTTGCTAGGGGGACACTTCAAGATGTATACAGACCATTTCGTGTCGAAATACTTGGTCAATAAGCTTGTGTTGGGGGCCGCATATGCAGGTGGCTCTTATTGTTCCAAGAATATGATTTTGAGGTCATTGTGAAGCCTAGATGCCTAAACGCTGGACCAGATCACTTGTCGCTAATTGAGATGGGAGAGGAACCTACTAGTTTGGAGGAAGGATTACTTGACACAAAAATTTTTGTTGTGCGCATAGTGGATGGACACTTTGAAGACATAATCCACTTTCTCATGACTGGAACTGCATCGAAAGAGTACTCCATCCAGCAGAAGAAGGAACTAGTGGTGCGCGTAGTAGATTTTTCAATCATCGCAGGGCACTTATATAAGATGGGCAATGATGAGATATTGTGAAGGTATGTACCTGAATTTGAATGTAGTCATATCCTCACGGACGCACATGGGGCCGTTGCAGGAGGACACTATGCAGGGAGAGTGACCGCGCAAAAGATTCTCCGTGCAGGGTTGTGGTGGCCAACCCTTCATCAGGATTCAAAAGCGCACTGCAAGGCCTGTGATGTATGTCAAAGAACATGTAAGCCATCGTAGAGGGACAAGATGCCTTTGAATCCACAAATGACGTTTTAGCCCTTCAAAAAGTGGGCGATTGAATTTGTAGGCCTTATCAAACCTCATGGAAAGACGGGCGTGCAATACATTATCACTGCGACAAAATACTTGAATCGTTGGGCAGAAGCGCAGCCGATAAAAGATTGCATGACCGCCACGACTATGAAGTTTTTGTTCGAACATGTATTGAATCGATTTGGATGTCCGAAGATCTTGATGAGCGATTGCGGTACACATTTCCTGAACGAAACAATCAGCGCGCTAACAGAAGAGTTTCAGGTGTATCATTAGAAAAGCACACCGTATCACCCACAACCCAATGGGACAGTGTAAGCATTCAACAAAATATTGGAGACTGCACTCACCAAAGTCTGCAATGCGCAGTGGAGTGATTGGGATATGTGCGTTCCTGCAGTACTATGGGCTTATAGGACAACGTGCAAGAAACTGACGGGACAAACACCTTTCCGGTTGGTCTATGGGGTAGAAGTTGTCATGCCAATGGAGTATATTGTGCCTAGTCTATGCATAGTAGCACTCACAGGTATGATGGACCCGGAAGCTCTGGAGGAGAGGCTTGCGCAATTGGAGAAACTAGAAGAGGAACGGTTTCTGGCCGGATTCCATCAACAGGTACAAAAGCAGTGCGAAAAGGCGTGGCACGATTGACACATTAAGTTAAGCACTTTCAAAATAAACAATTTAGTCTTACTATATGATAGTAAGTTTGATAAATTCTTGGGGAAGTTTCAGATGCATTGGTTGGGCCCATACATTGTGAAGGAAGTAACAGACGGAGGTGTGGTGCAGCTGGTCAAGCTAAATGGAGAACCTGTCCTAGGCTAAGTGAATGGTAGTGGGTTGAAGTCATACACGGGTGGCCCGGCTATCTGACTAGTCGACAGAAGCACAATCGTCACACCTCAGGAAGCTAAAAGAAAGCGTGAGACTATCAGAAAATGCAGGGGACACAAGAAAAGATCTAGGGAATCAGTTATGACACCGCAGTCTCGGAACAACGTGTACAGGAGATTCAGCAAGCAGCAGTGCATTGCCGACCTTGTAGCTGTTTGAGAAAAGTTGGAGGGTCTTTGTGCGAAGATCTCCGCACCGACAGAGTGACTCAAGGGTGAGTCACAATGTTTGTGTTGGGGGCCTGTTGGGTATGGAATCCCTCCAAGGCATGTTTTGGGTCTTAAAGCCCAAGTTTTGACTAAGTCCATTGTAAAGACTCTGCAAATTGTGGGCGTAGAGCGTGAAGTCATAATAGAGTCATAGGGTTATCCACCCTTGTTTTGTAATGTATTGTCAATTTGAAAGATCTACTTGTATAAATAGAGCGAGGCTCTAAGTGTAGAAAATAGTTAATGAAGGAAGCATGATGAGTTTAGGAGATTGAAAGATCTACCCATGGTCCACGGACCATGGGCTTGTATAAATAGAGCGAGGCTCTAAGTGTAGAAAATAGTTAATGAAGGAAGCATGATGAGTCTAGGAGATTGATGAAGTGTAGAGTAGGATAAGGCCCTGCAGTTGAGTGCACAGAGGCCTAGTAGTCCACAGCTGAGTGCGTGAACCCTTGCAGCTGAGTGTGCTGGGCAGGTCGAGTTTATAACCGTGGGAGGAATTAATAAAAGAGAAGTTATATCATATTTCTGTGTATCTTTTCCTGTTTTTATGTATTATTGGGTATGAATTGCAAGTTTATTGTTTATTTACTACAAAACTCATATGAATGTTCTGAATAAGTAAATATAACATAAGGCATACGTTTACATGAAGATAACTAACTGGTGTAAGAAGATAAGTAAGATCTCGGGTGTGACTTAGGGGAATAGTGCAGAGCACTGCTCTAATAGCGCGGAAGCCCCATAGCCCCTGGTTAGGGGTACGAGAGGGCAAATATATCAGGGCACGAAGGCCAAGAAAGTGCACGAAGTAACCCACGGAAGGAACTAATAGTTGGACCGAATCATCCTCTCAGACATCTCAAGGTTGTGGAAATCTGGTTCTAGCACCCCCCCATACTACTTCGAGTGAGACCTCAGTCCATGCTTCGCAGACTATTACTGAAAGGGCCAGTAGTAGAGGGATTTGTTTGGATAATTAACTTCGAACCTGGGTTAGGCCCCAACAAGCCAACACCATGCGAATGCTCGCCTATATCAATACCCAAAATAATTTTCTGTCTGTGACCCGCTCAACATATTTTGTGGCCCAGAGAGATGTGAAATTTGTTGCTTCCCGTGATGCAGGAAAGTGTTCCCTCTGTGGACAGAGGCAACCCCTCTAGCCCTAGAGTGGGTCTAGTCACAAACAAGGACAGATCAACAATAGCTTTCCTTAAAGTTGGAGGCTTACCTCTCCCGCTGGTCGATGGAGTTCCGTTGTGCTGCTCCAGCATTCGTTTCCTTCTCCTCAATGAGTGATCAACCCGAAACAAAGCAAAGGAAATACAACAAAGCACGTAACCAGAAAACAACAAGGAACTATTAAGGAATTTAGACTTATGTGATCCATAACATTGTTTAGAGAATTTTTGGCGAAATCACATAAATAATAATTTGTCGACGTGTTTCGAACCAACCAGTGTGGTTCATCATCAGGACAAGTTGAAGAACCGATCCAGCTTAGCTTGTTAAATAGTCTGGGCAGGACACCGACGGCTAATTTATAACAGCTGTTATATATCTAGCCGTTGGTTCTCTGCCCAGACTATTTAACAAGCTATGCGGATCGGTCTTCAACTTGTCCTGATGATGACCACACTGGTTGGTTCGAAAGCGTCGACAAATTATTATTTATGTGATTTCGCCAAAAATTCTCAACCAACAATGCATTTTATCACAAAGTTCCAGAAGTCATGAGCTATCAAGTACATTACATACAAGACATAGGATAACAGCATGATTGTATTAATAATGAAATAAGAGCAAGCTTACAACCAAAGTCTTGACGTCACAAGACTTCTCAGAGGAATCCAACCAGCATGTTCTTCAAGCATTCACTCTTTGAAGATGGATCTCCCAACATACAAAGGTCTCTCTCTCTCTCTCACTCACAAGCTTGACATGAAATCAAGGGCACTTCACAACCTTCCTCAAGCTATCAACACTATCACACTTATCACACTCACACCAGCTATGTATCAAAAGCACTAACAACACTTGCTCAAGCCAAGAATTTACCAACTAGCTGATCATATCAAAGGTGATTGTTTAAATAGGAGGAGTCTCCATGAAAGGTGGGAGAGGGAGCTTATCATCAAGGAAGGTAGCATAATTGACGGAATTGCCACACCAGGAAAGGAAGGGTGAGACAAACTAGGCCAACAACCAGGCCTGGAGTCAACTGGAAGGCCGACTGTTGGAACAATTCACCCAATCTGGCTCATCGCGGGTATATAATTGGGATTAAGCGCTGACATTGCAGGTACATAATTGGGATTAAGCGCTAACATCGCGGGTGAATAGTGTAGATAGCCAGATCATCGCTAAAGGAAACACATATACCCCGTGATGGTGAATAAAATCAGGCCATCGTGGGAAACATATGTACTTCCGCACTGGCAGCGCGAATGGACTCTTCATGAGCGCCTTTCAGCGCGTTTATTAAGCCAATAGATGCAATGAGGCAGATAACTTTGGAAAAGTGGGTCAATTTGCAGCATCAGAGAGCATTTGTTCAACATGAGCATGTTTGACTTGGACACATGACACAATAGATGGACTGGGAGTGAAGGCAGTGACAAATTACTGTGTAACAGATGCCCCCTAAAGTATGAAGCCTGAGACAGTGGGAGGGGTGAAATGCTTTACAGAACTGGCTGAGCTGGAACACCATCCAAAAGAACCTGTAAGCACAAGTAGAACTGATATCTCTGATAGTGAAATACATGTAGTCTAGGCATGGATGCAGCCATCCAAAAGACATACAAACTAGGTCTGTGGTATGGACGCAGCCATCCAGCTAATGAGACCATGATAACGATAAAGGTATGGTCACATCCATCCATAAAGACTCAGGTATGGTCACAACCATCCATCAATGAGTCATGCAATCACTAATCAATCCATGCAGCCCGAACATATGTGATATGAGTTTTGGGTCTTGAACCCAACTGATCATAGTACAAATTCTAACATGCGAATAGAGGTGCTGAAGTTGAGCATGATAGAAAATTGCTTGATTACCGGTCAATGATGTAAACTGTTAACAAGCGCGAGAGAGACCACTAATAATGCCAATAGTTCTCAAGGAACTATCCAGTACAATCCACAAAGTGTGAAGAATGAGCTGATGTTGAACACTCGTGGAATCACCCAATCGACGACCAATGATGTAAGTCGACCGTCAGGCGCGAAGAACTTACCATTGAGGCATGCAAGATCCAAGGTACCAAAAGGGATCTCTATATCAATCTCCTGGATAATGAGCTGAATTCGACAGGAGAGATCCGTTGCAGAAGGGCCATAATGTTTCCCCCATCAACGACACGAGACAAGGAACAAGTGGTAGATGGTGAAACAGAGTATCAGAGGAAAGGAAAGGATGTAAATTGCAGAAGGATTATACTCTTGAACATGTCGGTGACACGACTCCGGAGGGTGGCAACATTCAGGTACCAAAGGATCAGAGGCTTGATGGAGACAACATGGATCAAATGGAATGAGGCTAAATGACAACCCAAACCCACAGAAGGCCAAATGACGACATATGGATGTCCCAACCCGACAAGAAGCAGAAGTGTCGATGTTTAAGAGTGACTTGCTGCCATAGACAATCAATGATAAACCTGTTGTTGAATCCAACCTAGTAATAGTTTAACGAGCACTAGGGAGGAGAAGCTCGAGTCTCATCATGGTGACGAGTCCAATGTCGTCAGGGTTTAACGAGTCCGGCATAGGAAAAACTCAGAGTCTTTTTCATGTTTAGGGAGTTTGAAAAAGACACGGAAAAGAAAACTCCAGGGGGGTCCTTTTTCGTATATTTGTGTCTCTCGAGCCTGAAAAAGTATAAAAAGATACTCGAAATAACTGCTTGACGATTACGGTCAAGGAGTACTTTTCGTAATCAGTGACCTCGACCCGAAAAAGTAAAAAATTGATCGAAACCACGCCGTTTCGTAACCAATAACAAGCCTGAAATGACAAAGGCTTGGCAATCTTTTCTCGTTTACACGGTCAGAAAAGATCTTAAAGCAAACCACCTCTCATTTTGTTTAACGAGTCGAAAGGGAAAAAAACCTCAGCAATCTTTTCATATTTTATGAGTCAGAAAAGAGCTTAAAGGTGACTCATCCTAGAGGAACGAGTGGTATAAAGGGTAGAAACTGGTTCCGGCAATGGTGGAACTACTCAAAACATGTAATGGTCAAGAGGCTGGCTAAGAAAACCACTCATTGCTGCAGTTCCTTAGGAAAGGAAAAACAACCAAGTGAAAGCATATGATCGGCCAAAGGGATGGTGGCAATAGAATGAAACAACCAAGGCTCGTCTAGCAGAATTTAGCAGATAAAAATGATAATCATGAGATGTAGATCGGGTATAGGTTCATTTTTTCACAAGCTTGAACCATAGAGAACTCTGCTTGGATTTGGTTTCATGTTTACACAAGCTTGAAATGAAAAACTATGCTTATTAAAGTTAGCATGCCCCCAGCATAATGATGCAAATTGAGGTACATGCCCCCCAAGCTTCATTACATTCAACGAGGTGGATAAAATGAAGGTTCAATTCCGAGATCTTGGAAAGACTCGACTTGGATTTTACGAGATCTTAAGCAAAGACTCGATGTGGAAAGGGATGTGTTTCATTTTTTAATGAGGTTGACATAGTAAAAGAACTATCCTCATAACCATTGTTTCATTTTTTAACGAGGTTGACACAAGATCAAAAACTTTCCTCAACACTCCTTATTTCATTTTTTAATGAGGTTGACACAAGATCAAAACTATCCTCGGGACTCCTTGTTTCATTTTTTAACGAGCTTGACAGAAGACAAGGAACTGTGCTTGGGACACCTAATTTCATTTTTTAACGAGGTTGAGACAAGAACAAAGTATCCTCGTGAATACCCATTTTCATTGGCCAGAAGAGGACATAACTCCCAAGAGGTCTTCCTGGGATGGAAGAAATGCGCTCTGGGAGGAATACATGTTAGGATGCGCCAATGACAGATTGGGTTCCAATGACCCCAGTACATGATGTACGAGACCATCTACATGATCATCAACAGAGGTGGAGATGGAACGGGCAGCCACATAATTGACCTGTGGCAAAAAAGGTACTGCTTGCGAGAAAGAACCAAGAGGGGATGATAACTGCGCATGAGGCCTCAGGGGACTAAAGAATGATAGTTGATCTATAGTCACAATTCTTCAATTGTGCGGAAAGAAGGCCACACGGAAAAGCGAAGAGACAAGGGCCCCCATGGCATAAATATAGTCACAACCAAGGAGAAGACTGAAGTCTAAAGCACCTTGGACAATCAATATGTCTATATAGACAGTTTTTCCTCCCAAAGTAAGAGGGAACTTTGGAAAGATCCCTAATGGTTGATTGATTCCTCCATCAAACGCTAACAGAATCTGCACGATTGGCACAAGCTGTGGGGAACCCAAAGCTTGCCAAGCAGTGGAAGGCATAAGATTGACAGACGCACCCTCATCCAAAATAGCGCCAGGTATTGCCTTATCATAGGCATGTACTATAATTTGGAAAGGCACATGGGATGGAAGGCAGAAAGCATTCAAATGACTCCAGTCGAAGGAAATGACCGAACTACTTGGTGGGGGAATCGTATGATTGCCCCCCTACTCTACAGGAACCGAAGAAGGACCCTCTTGATAAGTGAGGATAGGAGGGTCATTCTCGGACTCAGGAGAATTTGATGAGACGAGAAGAACATGAGCATGATGCTCTTCTGAAATAGAGTGATCAACAGCTGGTGAACCCAAGTCGACACTCTCTCCAACCAATGGTTGGTTTGGAACAGGCTTAGCACAACTAGGTTCAGAAAGAGGAGGATGTACAAGAGAAGAATCTAAGTCAATCTCTTTGTAAATGGGGAGAGGGTCTGAAGAGAGCCTTTGATAACCAATGGGAAGTTGGGGTGAAGAAGCTGTAAGACTTTCCAAAATGGCAGAAGCTTTATCCATGAGTGGACAAAGGTGAAGGGGATGGTTGGCTTAACACAGTCTATAGGGGGAATCAAATCTTCCCTTTCTTCTTACCATTGCCAGTTGATAGGGTAGCATCGCTATGAGCTTCAGAGGACGATGAGGGACGAGCCGGATCACGAGACCATGCTTCTAAGATCCTAGGAATGCCAGGACAATCACGAAGAAGATGGTCACCCTCACACAATTTACAAGGAAACTTAACCTTCCGCGGAGGAGCAGAAGGTGGTCCGATCTGAGATGTACTCAGAGAAGTAGCTGCACAGGTGGCCTTGCGTTTATTGGACTTCTTCTTCTTCTTCTTCTTAGTCTCCTGGTTATTAGATGTGAAACTTTCACCAGGCGAAGGAGGAGAGGAGGAAGAAACAAGGGAAGAAGGCGTAGATTCAACCTTGGAATCAACGTGTCGTGGTTCAGATGAAGAAGACGGTGGAACAGGAGTCATGACGCTCGGGACCACCGAGGTTGAAAACAACCATACGGGCAAACCGATGGTTAACCCAGGCAATGACAATGTTGCCATATACGGAGCACTGACATTTCCAAATGAAGGAAACAGACCAGGATTTCCATCTAGGGGAAAACCTTGGCCGGTAGACTCGGGGAATGTTTGCAGTGAGAACAAGTCGAAAAAACACTCTTCTCACAACCAAGAACTCGAACTATTACTAGGAATATTTCGTGGGCAGTAAATTTTATGATGCATGAACAAAACTTGACCTTTTCATGTTTCAAGAGTTGAGAAAAGGATGAAAAGGTGACTCTATCTCTTTCGAGGTTTAATGAGCCTGAAAGGACAAGTGCTTAGATGGACCTTTTCTTTTATGGAGTCCGAAAAGGAACGAAAGTGACTACTCTGGAGAACTAGGCAAAAGGTTTATCAAACAACCCGTAAAACTGCATATACACCTTGGCAGTCGTATGAAAACCAAGGAATTTTCGTACGACAATCAATCTTCCCGAATGCTGTGTTTGGTGCGTTACGTTTGCAAGGCAGCAGACACAACTTCCTAGAGATAAAGGATGATAACCTAGTGGGGTTTCCCAACATATACTTGACGGCACATGGGAGCACAATTCCGTACTAGACCACTATTGAGTCACAGAAGGAGGAATCACCCAACCTTGAGTGGGAAAAATAGTGACTAGGTTTAACAACGCTGGAGCACGTCTCTAACCTAGACCTCTAAGTGATGAGCGTTATGTTCCAATGCGTTGTTAGATTTATTCAGTTCGTTTTAAGGTTGATCTTGAATTATATTTCAGTTTTCTTGCCCTACCGTATGTATTCAACAAATCCTGGGATGCAGCTAGAATGAGCAAAACATCTTCCATTTCAATGAACACCTACCTACAGGAGGGTAGAGAGATCATTCCCAAACCAAGAAAACCAAGACAAGCGAATGTAGACATTAAGAAACACAATGCATCAATACACTAATCTCACAATGCATCGATACTACTAATGAAAGATTTAAAATTCGCTTCCCAATTTTTCAAACATGAAAATTCGTAATGCAAATGTACTTTCACTTTCATATGCTAATTGAATGCAAAATTTTGATTTTCTTTTTGTTTTAAATTCAAAGAAGCAAACAAGAAAGTGTAAACTGATCAATCCAAACAATTGTGATCTATGCTTGGTAGAGAAGAAATCGAATCAACACAAAAAATTGGTTCAATAATCGACACTAAAGCTCAACCAGCAAGAAAACAAGCAACGAAAGAGCCTCAAGAAAATCACAAGAAGGTTGTGGATGAACCTTGAAGAGACAAGTAACCCAAGCAAATGGTTTCTCGATGAAAATTCTAAAGGGCTAGGTCACATAGTCAAAAAATAACACAAGACTCACTCAATGAAATCAAAGAGACATTACCCTAACCAAAAGCAATTAAAACAAGCTAATGAGAGACAAGAAACAACAGGGGATAAGCAATATTGATGAATTCAGAAGGTAAAAAGTTGTAAAAACAAATTTATAGGAATCATCGCAAGTTGTACACTGACAACTAGAGTTGTCAGCGCAAGTTGAGATACCATCGCTAGTGATGGACAGACAACTAGAGATGTAAGCGCAAGTTTTACACTGACAACCCGAGATGATCACTGAAATACACCTATTTTCTGCGATGATGCAATTTCAATAATCATTGCGGGAATTAAACTAGAAACCCAAGATCATCGCGGGTTCAAAGCTATAAAGTGGCGATGACGTCACGACTGTTAGGATTTTTTCCTCAATCATATTCAAAAACAATGACAAATGAACAAAAACTCCCAAATAAAAAACAGTCAATCCTTCAATCAAATAGGGGTATTTCCTAGATCAACCCAGGAAACTCAAAAGACTGATAACTAATCCCCAAACTTCAAAAGAGACCAAATCAAAAATCAAAAGAAGAGAAAACAAGGAAGAACAAAGGCCAAACTCCCCAGTGGAGTCGCTAATTTGTGATGCAGGAAAGTGTTCCCTCTGTGGACAGAGGCAACCGCTCTAGCCCTAGAGTGGGTCTAGTCACAAACAAGGACATATCAACAATAAATTTCCTTAAACAATTAAATTTGGAGGCCTACCTCTCCCGGTGGTCGATGGAGTTCTGTTGCACTGCTCCAGCTTTCGTTTCCTTCTCCTCAATGAGTGATCAACCTGAAATAAAGCAAAGGAAATACAACAAAGCACGTAATCAGAAAACAACAATGAACTATTTACTCACAAAGTCAAGAAGTCATGAGCTATCAAGTACATTACATACAAGACATAGGAAAACATCATTGATGGTATTAATAATGAAATAAGAGCAAGTTTACAACCAAAGTCTTGACGTCACAAGCCTTCTCAAAGGAATCCAACCAACATGTTCTTCACGCATTCACTCTTTGAAGATGGATCTCCCAACATACAAAGTTATCTCTCTCTCTCTCACTCATAAGCTTGACATGAAATCAAGGGCACTTCACAACCTTCCTTAAGCTATCAACACTCTCACACTTATCACACTCACACCAGCTATCTATCAAAATCACTAACAACACTTGCTCAAGCCAAGAATTTACCAACTAGCTGATCATATCAAGTTGAGTGTTTAAATAGGAGAAGGAGTCTCCATGAAAGGTGGGAGAGGGAGCTTATCATCAAGGAAGGTAGCACAATTGACGAAACTACCACACCAGGAAAGGAAGGGCGGCACAAACTAGGCCAACAACCAGGCCTGGAGTCATCTGGAAGGCCGACTGTTGGAACAATTCGCCCAATCTGGCTCATTGCGGGTACATAAATGGGATTAGGCACTGACATCGTGGGTGAATAGTGTAGATAGCCAGATCATCGCTAAAGGAAACACATAGACCCCGCGCTAGTGCATAAAATCGGGCCTGTTACACAATATTTTGTCACCATCCCTATTACCCCTTCTCCCGTACATTGGAGGACCTATTTCGGGACCTGTGAGAAGTGACATAACCTGAAAACACCTGCATTGTATCCCCTTGAGTATGTACTCCATATGCCTTGAAGACACCTTCTGCAAAATACCCATAAAAATAGCTCTTTTTTCATTGGCGCTGTTCCACAGTGTATCACTCGCGCCAATGGGGGAAATCCTCCAAAGAGGGCGCGCCAGCTAGCGCTCTGTGTCAGAGTCGCACTAGCACCAACCTAGTTTGGTAAAGTTTTTAACAAACAAACTTCCAAAGGTTCCTTCTAACTTATCCATGAACTAATTCCAGTTTGAGTTAGTTCAGTTGGGCTTCGTATCTCCCAAGGAGGGAAGTAGTTCTCCGCCTCTCATGGAAGCTTCCTAATGATAAGGACAATCCCTTGAATCTGGTGGATGGTCTTATCTACACCTCCTACCTCTATATAAGCTTGTTCTTTTCCCTTTGACAAGCTAGTTAGTAATTCTACTCTTCAAGCTCCCAAATCTAAGTCCCAAAGTCTGAGAATTGCTAAGCTCATGTTGCAAGAGACCTTGTTCATCCCTATGAGGCTAAATCTTTAAGGAGGAGATCCATGTCCAAGTAATCAAGGAGAGAGAG